>JASANQ010001115.1:0-32958 GCA_030849645.1 Wallacemonas sp. Wsd | reverse complement strand
TCACCTCACTCCGAAGAAGTCAGGCACTCTTTGGCGGCCACCAAGTGTGACGGACAGGGGAATGAGGGAATAGGGTAGTGACAAGTGAATCGTGACAAAGAACGGGTTTACTTGCAAGTCTCCAACTTGGGTGAGTGCCTCATGAATGTGTTTGTGCTTGTCAGATCTGACACATGCAATGAAGAAACAAACTAGGAGCAGAGTGTGGGAGGAGTCAAGTGGAAGAGTGACGAGAGGTGATTGGGAGCGTGGAAGTCATTCGAGGGACGAGGACAGTGGTAGCCGAAGTAGTCAACTAAAATAACGGGAAGCAATGAAGAAGGGCTACTCACTCACCGCGGATTGGAAAAATATCTCCACATCAACAAATACACAAGTAGGGAAGTGTTCGCAGACAACGGTGCCAAGCGCGATACACCCGCCAAGAAACACCAATCACTCTTTACGTTCCTCAATTGTTGAGGCGGCAAGAGAAGAAGAAAAAGCTTGATCACGCTTAGGATGAAAAACTCACGCTTGCTAAAGAAAAAATGAGCATTCAGACTGCTGCGTCCTTCCCTCAAGAGCAATAAAGAAAACGTCGTGCGGAAAAGAGGGAAGGAAGCGCGCGAGTCTGACACAGCGGCACCGAAACACCCAACTGTTTAGATGATCAAGACGGAAAAAAACATGTGTCGCCTAGAAACATGAAAGCACATGTAGCTGCAATCGCAGCGAAAATGCAAAAAGAAGTCGGGTTTGCGGCGCACCCACAACTACTCAAAATGTGTTTTCAACGACTGCCTAAAAGCGGCCGCGAAACTGTCGTTGCGCATCGGTGTGGCTTAGCGAGCGGGGAGTTTGTAGTCGCTCTTGGGTGTACCATCCAGCAAAAGGTATCTGAGCTTAGGACAGGTTTCGAGACCATCCACACTACTGACTTTACTATTAGAGGCCCAGACCGTTTGCAGGCACATCAGGCCACGCAGCGCACTGAGATCAGCGACAGACGTGTTCTGAACCCACAGCTCCTTCAGCTTGCGGCACTCCTGCAGGGGCGACAGGTCGCGAAGGTTGGCACAGCCATCCGTTCCGAGGAACTCCAGACACGCCATGTCACGCAGCGCACTGAGGTCGGCGACAGGCGTGTCCCTAACGTATAGCTCCTTCAGCTTGCGGCACTCTTGCAGGGGAGACAGGTCGAGAACCTTGGCACAGCCATCCGCTGCGAAGATTTCTAGACACGCCATGCCACGCACCGCACGCAGGTCAGCGACAGACGTGCTCTGAACGTACAGCTCCCTCAGCTTGCGGCACTCCTGCAGGGGTGACAGGTCGAGAAGGTTCGCACAGTCAACCACAGCGAGGATTTCCAGGCACGCCATGCCATGCAGCGCACTCAGGTTAGTGACAGACGAGTTGCTAACGTGCAGCTCCGTCAGATTGCGGCACTCGTGCAGTGGTGATAGGTCGAGAAGGTTGGCACAGTCATCCGCAGCGAGGAACTCTAGACACGCCATGCCTCGCAGCGCACTCAGGTCAGCGACAGACGTCTTGTCCACGTGCAGATGCTTCAGTTTGCGGCACTCCTGCAGTGGTGATAGGTCGAGAAGGTTGGCACAGTCATCCGCAGCGAGGAACTCCAGACACGCCATGCCTCGCAGCGCACGCAAGTCCCCGACAGGCGTCTTGTTCACGTGCAGCTCCTTCAGTTTGCGGCACTCCTGCAGTGGTGATAGGTCGAGAAGGTTGGCACAGCCACTCGCAAAGACTTTCTCCAGGCACACCATGCCACGCAGAGGGCCGAGGGCGGCGACCGACGTGTTGGGAAAGCTCAGTTTTGCCACATTCGGAAAGAGAGATGCCATGTCAGGGAGATCCGTCAGGTATTTGGATTCGCTCAAGTCCAGACTGGTCACATTCCAGTCTTCCACGCGGGCGAGCGGGCCGCTACACCCGCTGGCCACCAACTTTACAGGCAGTCGCTCCACACCAAAAGGGGCGCGGTGCAGCCACCACGCACAGGCATCCAGGTAGCGTTGTGCAGCTGTCGGGTCCTTTTGCCGCGGCTCGACTTCAATCCCAGTGATGATAATGCCACCTTCTTGCAGCTTGCGGAGGCAGAGCACGTCACCGATCACATGTCCTTCTTTGCTGGCGATCCCTGTTTCGATCAAGAGACGGATCCAGAACTCAGCGGCAGCCAGCGCCTGGCTCGGCTTCTTGTTGTACTGCAGAATGCTGTGAACAGGCGGCATCCTGTGAGAAAAAGCGATAAAACGAGACCTTGTCACGAAAGAGAACAGTAATGCGGGAGACGGCTTGTGTCGGTATAGAAATGCAAGCATGGGTGTGAAGTGACAGAACAGGAAACAATGCAGGAGAAAAGGTTCTTCACGGAGATCCCACAACAGCGGCGAGAAGGGTAACAGAGTCGCTCACTGGTGACTGCGCGTTGCTTGCAGTGGTCAGAGCTGGATCATTCTATACTTCTAGCAGATGTAGGTAATTTTATGCGCACAAGGTTGTTGGCAACGGTAAAAAAAAATGAAGTGTGTCGTAAATACGAAAAATGGGAAGGAGTCGGTGGAATGCATGCTTCACGATGCAACTGGGAAAAAGAAAAATAAGAAAGAGGAAAGAGAGCTCAAGTCTGCTTAGCGGACAAACTCGGCTGTTTGGCCTTCCTCCGAAAAGGAAACGCCAAAAAAGAGTGCCTCGCCTGGGCTGAGTGTCCAAGTCTTGAACTGCTCGCACTGGACGGTTCCTGTACCAATGCGGACCTTCATACCCTCTTGTGGGCTGACGGAAAAGTGCATTGTCAGCTTGTGGGACTCAGATGTGGAGCCGCAGAAGACAGGCGTGCTGCACCTCTCCAGTAGCGTGTTTTTTTTTTTTTAGAACAGGCCGCAGCCAGCGTAGCCCGCGTTGAGACCAGTAAAGACCTTGCTGACAGTAAACGGGTTGGCACCTTCCGTGACGACGGGGTCGGGAAGCCACACGGTGCTGTCTTCTGCGTCCGAGCAGACAAACACGAGTGGATTGTGCTTGGAGACCTGGACAGAGCCGTCGGCGGTGGTGAGCTCAGGTGGTGTCATCCCACTCCTCTTCGTCTTCGTCGTCATCGGATTGGTCCTGGCCCTCAGCACCGTGCGCTGCCTGAAGCGTGATGATCTGCGCCGGGATTTGTCGCGCCTGCTGCTCACCGTCCGGGGAGTGACCTGCGACGGCTTGCAGAAAGCCCTGTAGGCCGCCTGGCATTTGGTTGATGCTGCTGCGGATGTCCTCTTGGACACCTGCCTCGCTCGCGTCCTTGACGAGTGTGGCGCGCTGGTAGAGCGCACCGGTGGAGATGCCGACGCGATGAGACCTCGCCATTGTCAACTGCCACCGGAACGCGAACGTTGTGCTGTGAGGTATCACACGGCGTGCGCGACCACTCACGGCCAGCGCACAGAATCTTCGCCCACCCGCCGTCCAGCTGGCAGGCGATGGACTCGGAGAGTCCAACGGTGCCGAGGTCCGGCGTTCCGGCAAAAGGAAGTGCCCATCGCGGGAACAGTTGGCGAGCGTCACCGCGGCATTGGCGCGAAACGTCCCCTGTGGCTCGAACATTTCGTTCGTGTAGACCGTGCACGGTGTGTCGGCCCTGTTCGTCAGGTTCGTCTCGATTCGCACCTCCATGCCGGGGAGCGTCGCGATACGCGACGATGCCATTGTGGAGTCTTTGGACATTGGAGAGGGAATATTGTTGGCTCTTTTTGGAGGGGGGTCACTGCGAGAGGTGAGAGGTGAGAGGTGAGAGGTGAGTGGGTGGAGAATTTCCTTGGCAAGTAGGCTCGTTGTGCGTCGCCAGCCCGAGTTTGGGCAAAAGACCGTCGCCGTGCGTTGCCCGTGTGTGCAGGCGCGTGTCGAGGCGAGGACCGCAGCCACCCGCACGGGCATACGTATACGCGGAGGAAAAACAAAATGTGTCAAACGGCGGAGATCACCAGACACGGCCAGGAAGGGCGTGGAGCCATCGTCGCTCCTCACCGTGCGTGCTGGTGGATGTGCGGTTCCTTCAGTGTGTAGATTCTTTTTGGGGAGAGGCATTCTCATTATGGAGTTCTTACACGAGCAGTGAAAAGGGGGCAAACGGAAAAACCGACAACGGGATGACAATACACGACATGCACAAACACAAAGGCAGAGAGACGACAGAAGAGGGGCACCTCACTCTCTCTCCCTCTCTCTCTCTCCCTTTCAGTTCTTTTTTTTTTTTTGCTTTACTTACCTCCCGTCGAGAGGGAGAGGCGCATGTTGATGCCCATGCCTTGGAGCTCTTGAATGAGGAGCTTGAACGCGTACGGCATGTTGACCTTGGACGTGGAGGACTTTGTCTGGCAATGCGGGCAATATCCCTGGTACCCAAGATGCCCGCAAAGCTGGCAGATGTCCGCGGTGAACAAGTCGGAGCTGACGAGAAGCCGCTCATTGAGCAGGTTGGACGCGCCGTAGCCGACCATGCAATCGCGCTCCATTTCACCAACACGCAGGCCACCGCTGCGCGAGCGGCCCTCCGTTGGCTGGCGCGTCAGCATGGACCGTGGCCCGGTGGAGCGGGCGTGCACCTTGTCCGTCACCATGTGCTTCAGGCGCTGGTAGTAGATGGGGCCAAAGAAGACGTACGCCTGCATGATTTCGCCGGAAATGCCAGAGTAGAAAAGATCCTTGCCCTGGTAGTTGTAGCCGTGGGAGAGCAGCGCCTGTCCAATGCACTCCGCGCTCTCGCCGGCGAACGCGGTGCCATCGCCAAAGCCGCCGCGCAGAGCACCGCTCTTGGACGACACCAGCTCCAGCAGCTTGCCCACCGTCATGCGACTGGGGAAACCATGCGGGTTCATGATCATGTCGGGGCAGATACCGCGCTCGTTGAAGGGCATGTCAACGCCCTGTGCAATCAGGCCGACGACGCCCTTCTGACCGTGCCGCGACGAGAACTTGTCACCGGGCTCGGGAATGCGCACTTCACGCGTGATGACCTTAATCTTCTGCTCCACGTCCAAGTTGCGGCCACCATCACCGGGTGGCGTCACGTACACGTGATCCACCACGGCGGGTTGCGGGTACTTGTAGAGCAGCTGCGTGGGACGGGGCTCGCCGCCCGGTACGGGCGTGTACTTGTTCACGAGCACGTCGTGCTGCCGGATGAGCGCGCCGCGGCTGGCGATGCCGTCCGGGTTGAGCGCCTTGAACTTGCCGCCGGCGTTCTTCTCGGGCGGCAGGATCAAGTCAAACTCGCCGCCGGCCAAGCGCTCCAGGTCCACCTCGTGCTTGCGCAGCACCACGCAGCGGCCGTAGCCGCGGTCCAAGGCGGCCCGGTTGTACACCTGGGCATCCTCAATATCGTAGCCGCTGTAGCTCATCACGCACACCATCGCGTTGATGCCGGCACCCAGCTTTTCGTAGTTGGTGATGTTCATCGCCTGGCTTCGGCACAAGGGACGCTGCGGGTACGCACCAAGCAGCAGCACCGTGTCGGCGCGAATGTACTGGTTCAACGCAATCGTGCCGAGGGCCTGCTTGCCCATTGCCGACTGGAAGGTGTTACGCGCGGACTGATTGTGGTGCGGGTACGGGATGATGCCGGCCACCACACCGAGCAGCGACAGCGGCTCCACCTCCATGTGCGTCGTGAACCGGGTGATGTCCTCGGGGTACACGGCAATGAGGCAGTCATTCTCCTCATTCACGTCCACGTACTCGATGAGGCCCTCGGCGAGGAAGTCGTTCAGCGTGCACTCGCCGCTGCGGAGCTGGTCGAGGTGCGCGATGGTGACGGCCGGGCGGCCCTGGCGCACGAGCATGAGGAGACGCGCGATGCGGCCGCCGTCGCAGCCAATCTGCACGCTGCGCTGCTTCTCCTGGCTCGCGATGGACACGTGCGGGTGGAGCCGTCCAGAGCGCCGCAGCGTGCGGATGCCCTGGCATAGGCGCTGCGGGTAGCGGTGGATGCCGATGAGGACACCGTTCAAAAAGACACTGTAGTACGCGCGGAACTCGGCCGGCGTGACGGTGTCAATCTCCTCCACACCAAGGTTGTGCGCGGCGGCGCGGAGCAGCGTGTCATCCAGGTCGAGCGTCACCTGACTCAGGTTGGAGAAGTTCTTGACCAGGCCACAGCTCTCGCCCTCGGGGGTGTCGCACGGGCACACCATGCCCCACTGGCTCGGCTGCAGCGAGCGCGGCCCGCTGATCTTGCGCGTCTTTTCAAAAGACGACTGTAGACGCGTCATCATGCCCAGGGCGGCAATGTAGGACAGGCGCGACAAGACCTGCGTCACGCCCTGCCGGCTCATGTTGAACCGCTTGAGCTCCCAGCGGCCACTGCTCACGGCGATGCGCATGCCGTTCTGGATGACCTCCATCTTGCTCTCCATCAGCTGCTTGACGCTGAACGGGCGCGTCGAGTCCTTCTTGGACAGTTGCTGATCCACGGCGGTCTTGACGACGCGGTTGTACTGCTTCAGCAGGTCCTCGAACAGCAGACTCATCAGCGTGCCAGTCGTTTCAAAGCGCTTGTTGCCGTAGAAGTCACGGTCGTCAATGAGGGACGGGTCCACGTGGGCCTCAATCATGCGGCGCACCATGTAGCACACGTAGAGCGCCTTGTGCTTGAAGTTCCAGTCGTTCGCGACCTCGTTCTCGCGAATGTGGCACAGCAGGACGGTGCCGAGGAACTCCGCCGCTTTGTCCGCCTTGGACTTCTGGATGTGCCGCTGCGACGTGTCGTCCGGTGCGGCGTCCCAAATGTGCTCCTTGCGCCGCTCGCCAATAAAGTTCAGCGCATCCTCCTGCGTCACCACCTCGCGGGCGACCGCCTCCTGGAAGCAGGCAAACAGCACCTGGCTGAACTCCGACGTCGTCCCCACGCACTGCGCGATGAGCTGGTCGCTTTCAAGCCCCAGCGCCTTGAGGAGAATCACAATGGGGATGTCCTCGGTGAAGGAGCGGTGCGTCATGACAATGGTGTCCTTCTTGAAGACGACCATGCACTTGGAGATGGAGTAGTGCGTCTTACTCTGCACGTGCGCGCTGACGTGCCCGTGATCGTCCGCCTCAATAATGACACGGTTCTTGCTCTGCTGCTCCTGCACCAGGCACACCTTCTCCACGCCGTTGATGACAAAGTAGCCGCCGGGGTCGAGCGGGCACTCGCGCAGCTGCACCAGCTCCTCGCGCGTCTTGCGGTACAGGTTGCAGCGCTTGGACTTGAGCATCATCGGGATCGTCCCAATCTTGACGTTGCGCTCCGTCGCGAGTGTCCGGGCCTTGTCGCGGCTGGTGTACTCAATGTCCACGACCATGTCGCCGCGATACGTCAGGTCACGGATGCGGCACTCCTGTGGAGAGATCGGCTTCGGTGCCTGCCCCTTACCCACAATTTCCTGCGGGTTCAGCACGCGGATGTTAGTGTACCGGATCACAAAGTCTGGGTCAACCGCGCTCTTGATCTCCACGTTCGACTCATTCAGCAAAATCTTGCGCAGCTCCGTCTCAATTAAGTGGTCAAAAGAAGCAATGTGGTGATTCAACAATCCCCGCATCCGCATCAAGGACGGCAGCATCTCCAGCTTCTTCTGCCGGTACACCTCATCAGTGTTCATTGTGGGCTGCGCCATGGGCCACGGCAGAGAGCAAGAGGGTGGAAGGGAGAAGAGGGCGTTGGCGTGAAGCCCGAAGCGAAAGACAAAGAAAGGAGCGAGAACACAAAACAAAAGCAAAAGTGTGGTACGCTGCATTGAGTAGCCAAGTGGAGGAAGGGGAGAGAGGCAGGAATGAAAAGGGAGTGAGGCACCACAGTGAAAGTGAAGAGGTAAGATGAAGATGCGGCCTCCCACACGAGAATGAGCAAAGGGAAATGGGGAGGGCAGACAGCGGTAACATGTGCGTCGGTGAGGTAAGGACACACACAACAGCACAGTCAGCACAACAACAAAAAAAAAACTGACATCACTGCTTTCCAGGATACAGACAGCCGACGGGTGTCAAATGATCGTTTGTTACTTTTTTTTTCAGTTTCCGTTTCGTCCTCGTGCGGAGACTGCAGAGCGCCGCGCAAAACACGCGCGGGGGACAGTCTGTTAAACAAACAGAAACAAATCAGTGTAGTTAATCGTGCTATTATACTCGGCGGCAAAAAAAAAAAAAACAAGACACACCAATACGCATGGGGACATCAGCGCGCGGTGCTACTCGGAAGCATCGGTGAGGCGACGAATCTTTTCGTTGAGCGTGTCCACGAGCGAGTCGAGCTTCGCATTCTCCTCTTGAAGCTTCGCCAGAGAGTCACTTAAAGACGCACTGGCTGGTGCAGCCACCACGGCGTCTCGGGCAGCATCACCGCTATCAGCATCCGCAACACGTGCGCGCTTGCGGCTCGACGGCGCGGTTGCTGCGGGGCACACAACCGTCCTGAGCAACGCAAGGTCATCGGCGGCCGGGTCGACTGGATTCTTGTCGATGCCGAGACAGCGCTTCACGTGCGCCTGCGTGGCTCGCTTCAGGACAGTGCAGCAGCTGATCAGGCCGTGACGTTGTTTGGGCACCGCCTCGCCGATGAGCTTCGCGGTCGACGCGTCGTGCCACAGGATAGAGCCATCGCGGCTGGCCGTCAACACGCGGGTGCACGGGGACTGGCTGGAGCAGAAGCCAATGAAGATGATGGCGGAGTGGTGTGTGTCCTCACTCGGGGGTCGCAGCTTCGCCCACAGCGGCGGTCCCGCAGCGGCGGCGTCACCACCACCACTGCCACCTCGCCGCTTGTGCGTGTCCGAAAAGTACAAATAGCCGCTCTGCATGCCGGCAACGAACCGGCTGTCGTCGGGGGCCACGGCGAGTGCGGTGACGCTGTCGCCGAGGGTCACCGTCATGACGGACTCGCACGTGGTCGCGTTGAACACACGGCAGGTTCTGTCCGCCGAGCCGGTGAGGACGAGGTCGCTGTGGTGGAAAAACGTGCAGCACAGGACACTGCGCGTGTGGCCTGTGAAGGTACCGCACGGCTGCACGTCGCTGGCGGCCAAGTTGAGCAGCGCGGCGAGGCTCCACACCTTGCACAGCGAGTCCTCTGAGGCCGAGACAACCAGATCGGTGCTGGAGGAGAACGAGACACAGTGAACCGCGCGCAAGTGCGCCTTGAAGTTGCGGAGCAGCTTGCCAGTGAGAAGGTTCCACACGAGGAGGCTGCCCGTGGTGGTCCCTCCAACTAGGTACGTCCCACAGTTGGACACCGTTGTGCACGTGACCGGCTCCGGCGTGAAGCTGCGATGAACGGGTTGCTGAGTGTGGGCGGAAAGAAAGAAGCTGCAGTTTTTGGTCTGATGTGCCACGACAGTGTCGCTGGCAGGGCAGTACGCGGAGGAGAACGGGCCGCTGTTATTGACAGCATAATTTCGTACGATCGTATTATCCTCCAGATCATACAGCTGGCCCTTCGACCCCTCAGAGGCAATAAAGAGCATTCTTAAACAAACAAAAAGCAACAGAGAGAAGACACACAAAGCAGCGGGAGAGAGGAGAACGGACATGATTGTTGAAGGAATCAAAATGCAAGGAACGGTACAGAAGGCACGAATTTGTCTGAGGAGCCAAAGCACATGTGGTGAATTTTAAAAGTGTCATGATGATGATGAGAAGAAAACAAAGAGGTAATACAGGGTGTACAGGAGAAAGAAAAAAAAAGATATGTGTGTGTTTGTGTGAGAAAGTGCTGAAGAGCACAGCGACACGGGATACTTTAAAGGCATTGGTCAGCCGGTTGTTTGCGGACATACATGTAGAAGGAGCCTGACATGACGCACCACTCGACGGTGCCCGGTTGCCAGCGGTAGTCTATCATGTCAAATCGCTCAAACGCGTCGGGATCGCGCAGCTTGGCGAGGCTGCGGCCGTGTGGGTAAAGGTCCTCGAAGCACAGGATGCGCGTGCCGCACGGCACGTGGCGCAATCGCTCAGAGAGGTAGTGATTGACCGGCCGAGGCAACAGCAGGTTGGCCGCCCAGATGACGCACGGCGAAGAGCCGAAGAAGTTGCTAGGTCGCATCACCTCGCACATGTCGGCGCACACAATCTCCACCTCGAGGCGCCGATTAAACTTGCGCTCCAGCTGAGGCCGCAGAACCTTCCACGCCGCGGTGGCAACCTCCGCGTTGCGCGGATTGAGCTCTACGCCCACACAACGGCAGCCTGTCATGGCGGCCACTTGAAAGATCACGCTGCCGTTTCCGCAGCCAAAGTCGTAAAAGACCTCCGACGGACTCAGCTTTGCGAGTCGGATCAAGCGAGAGACGAAAGGGGGCAGCACGGACTTGGCGCACAGGTCGCGTCTACGCAGTGTCTCGACCTGCCGCTTTGCGGGCAGTGACTCGTAGCACGCCGCGAGCGTGCGCATCAGCCACTGACAGTGGCACGTTGCTTCCGGACAGAAGAGACACTCCGATGCATTCGGGGTGCCGCGAAGTGGAAGCCAGAAGGGGTCTTTCGAGACACCGGACCCATGCTCCACCATGGACGTGTCCTCCGTGCGAGAAGACTTGATAGTCTTTGTGTTTCCATCCTCCGCGCCTGTGCCTCGGCGCACCCGCTTCGCCATGGGGCGTGACATCTCCGTGTTGTTGCTGTGGTGGGTGGATGGGTGGATGTGAGAGACCCAGGAGTCTGTTTTCACTCGAGACGTTCACGATTGTGTGTGTGTGTGTGTGTGTGTGTGTGTGTGTGTGTCGCCGTGCCGAAGCATTGAAGTAAGAAACGCGAAGACAAGTTCAAAAAGGGTGGAGACGAAGGAGATGAACGTGATGAGACTGGTGTACACAGGCATTCGGATGGGTGGGGCGTGGAAGCAAAACGAGGTATCACGCAAAGCACAAGAAGTCGCGTGTGCACCGAGCGGGCCTCCATGAGACACTCTCCACAAAAAGGCAAACCATTAAAGACCCCCCGTACCTAACGAGGTGCATGAGACGTCCAAGAAGCGCCATGTCACTAAGCGTCGCTTGCGAACGCGCAATCACAAAAGGAGTTTGATCTGCCCATGTCCGAGAGCGGACACTTCGACGCGATGGCCGTGGTGGCACTTTGCTTGCGTGCGCACAACACGTGTGCGACACACACTGCATGTGTTTATACTTGATGTTGGATGTTTTGTCTTCTTAGAACGAGCATTTCTTCCCCAGTTGTGTGTGTGTGTCTGTGTACGTGTGCATTAGGGACACGAATAAGAACGTAAATAAGCGCGGGACGTACAGTCTCTAATCAATGAACGTGTGTGAAGAAAAATGAGCGCGCTGGCAAAAATCAGACCTCAACACAGACACAGAGAAAGAGAGACACGAGAAACGAAATACGCGGAAAGAAAACAAGAAAGAGAGTGTGTTATGGCCTTGAGCGAGCGCGACAGCAACGATAAAAAAGAAAGGGAAAAAAGTGGCAGATTAGGAAACAAAGAGGCTCAGGCTGTGCATTAAGATTAGGGACGGAAAAAGTCTCTCTCCTCTCTCTCTGACGTGCTTGTGGTCTTGCGCGTGCCAAGAAGAGGGCCGCGAAAAAAAAAAACACGAGGCAGAGAGAAGAGGGAACAAGTGCGCGACGTGCAACTAAAGAACGTGTTTGCACAAACTTTTTCCAAAAATAAAAAAAAGAAGCGTCAAAGAAAGGGGTCAGAAACAAAACAAGAGAAGGATATTTCAACCACGTGCAATGCCCGTAAGCTGCGCCAGGAAAGAGGACAAGGATGAATGTTCAATTTCACACGACATTTATTGTCAGTATGCACGAGCGAATAAGAAAACAAAGCGCAAAAGACGTGGCTGTGTCTTTGCTGCGTTCTTTTTCTCATTTCATTTTTTTTTCTGTAGTCGCTCCTGTTCGTTTTCCTGATTGTTTGTTTGTTTTTCCTTGTTTGTTCTATTTCACGGGTAAAATAAAAAAAGGAACACAGCATCATGGAATGCTCACCAGGCTTTGTACTTCTCCATGATCAACTTATCAGCCAAGTGGAGAAGCGCCTGATCAGGTCATTCTTCTGGTCCCATGTCAACAAACGAAACGGTAGCTTTTAGGAGAAATTTTCTTTTTACCTATTTTCAACTTTTTGTGGCGTTTTATCCGGTTGTTGGTGTTGTTTTGTTTAGTCGACTCTCTTCGTGGGAAAAAAAAAAGGTGATGAGGACGCTAGATTAGTCACCGCAACGGAGAAGGAGAAGCAACGAAGAAAAAAAAGAAAGCGCAGAAACACAATAAAGTAAAAACAGACACATCAACGCTTCCATTACACATGACAAAAAAAATGCAGTTATTCATTAAATCAAACATATTAGAGGAAAGAAAAAAAAAACAGACACGAAACAAAACGGAGTCCGAGAAGAAACAGAAGGTGGAGGCGGTGTGGTCGGCATTTGGGGGTTGCCACGTATTTCGGTGTGTCGCACCATTTTCTTATTTTTCCTCCTTTTTTTCTTGTCAACTCGGTGTCCTTAGGTGTTCTCTCTCATTGTCTTGTCGTCACCCCGGGACTTTTTGTTGTTGTCTGTGGCGATCGGCGCTTACGGCTTCTTCTCTGGCGAGTAGATGCCCTGAGAGAAGAAGGTGGCGGACATAACGGCGGTCACCACCAGCGTGAACACCCAGCCGGCGTACATCTTCAGCACCATGAACCACTTCACCTTGCAGAAGCCGACATCGACCATACTGATAGCCACCACGGCGCCGGTGATGCAATGCGTCGACGAAACGGGAATGCCGTAGCCGGACGCGAACGAAACCACAAGCGCGGCGGACAGCTCAGCCGAGAAACCACGGCTCGGGGTGATGACGGTAATCTTCTCGCCCAGCAGGCTCATGAGACGCACACCAAAGGTGGACAGACCCACGACCAGACCGCAGCCACCGAGGGCAAGCACCCAGATGGGTGTCTCCTTCGGGAAGTTGATATCGCCGCGCTGGTAGATGCCGTAAATGGCAGCGAGGGGGCCGACGGCGTTACTCACGTCGCTGGCACCGTGCGCGAACGAGGCGCAAATGGCAGTGAAGATCTGAAGGTAGCGGTACACGTACTCGGCGTTGGAATCGAACACCTGGACCTTGAGGCCACTCGCAGTCGCGTCTTGCTGGTCCACTTCCTCGATGCTCACGGTGCCGTCATCGTCGTCGTTCTCGTTCACGACGGCGCCGGTGGTGGTCTCCGGCTGGCCCTGCTTGCGCGGCACGCCAAACTCCTCCTGCGCAGACGGCTCATCGGCGGCATGATCGGGGTCCTCGTGGCGGTTGCCGTGGTGAGCGGAGTCAGCGCCAGTGGCATCCGCCAGCTCCATCGCGCCGGCCTCCTCGTTGAGGCGACGGACCTCCTCGGCTTCCGCGGACAGGCGCTTGACGCGGCGCTTCAGCGGAATGATGAGTGCGCACGAAATCGCGCCAGCGCCGGCGCCGATGACGGCAGCGACCCACGCAGCCTGCTGGACGGACCAGTGAAGGCGGCTCGAGGCACCCTTGTAGAGCACAAAGAAGGACTCCAGGAAGAAGGCAATCACGACAATGATGGGCAGCGTGTAAATGGCGCGTGCAACGGAGTTGGCCGGACGGAGGACAAAGACAAGAACCATGCCGTAAATGAAGGCGGCGACGAGGCCAGTGAGGAGTGGCGAGATAAACCACGAGAGGATAATCGGCACGACACCGCCGACGAACGGGAACTCGTCTTGGCGCACAGCCCACTTCACACCACCACCACCACCGTACACCAGCGCGAAGCCAATCACGCCACCGCAGATACTGTGCGTGGACGACACGGGCAGCGTGAGCCACGTGGCAATAGCCAGCCAGCAGAAAGCAGCGCCAGACGCGCACAGCATGCCGTACATGAAGATGTACGGTTCGTCTGTGAAGTTCTCCGGGCTGGCAATACCACCAGAGATCGTGGACGTGACAGCACCGCCAAGAGAAATAGCCCCGGTGAACTCGCAAATGGTGGCCAGAATGCAAATCTGCAGCAAAGTGAGGACCTTCGCACCGTACGTGGTACCGAAGGCATTACTGAGATCGTTCATGCCAACACCAGCGCCGGTGAGGAACGCCACGAACGACCCCACCACCAGAATCCACAGGAAAGGCATCGCCATTTTTGCAGACACTTGGTTGCTGAGCTGTGGGTTTGTGTATGCGCGATGGTCGGTGTGACCTTGTCACTGTCTGTGTGTGTGTGTGTGTGTGTGTGTGTGTGTGTGTGTGTGTGTGTGTTTGAGTTTGTGTATAGTGGATAAGAGTCGTTGGCACGCGGTTGTCTACACTGGGAGGCACTGGTGGTTTTCCTTCTTGTTTGGTTGTTCGCAAAAGGGTCGCGTTACGATAGAAAATCCTAATGCCGACAAAGCTTAGTGTCTACGAGAGTCTTATCTTGTTGGTGTTTACTTGATTGCTTACTTGGCAGACTGTGTGGAAGCGCAAAGCAAAGGAATAGAGAGAGGGGGAGAGAGAGGGAGGGAGAGGGAGAGAGATTGAACGGTGTAGGCACGTTGGCGTAACACGGCTTGGTTCACTTGCGCGGAACAAAAGTGCAGACGGTCACAGACGAAAACAAAACTCGAGGAAGAAGGTAAGACATGGTAGCTGGCTAGCCATACTCTTGCCACTCCTTTGATGTTTGTGCGTAATTTTCCAAGTGCCACTCAGCTGCTTACAATTCAGTAGGCAGCGATAAAAAAGGAGAAGCGCGATGCGGACATAAAGACGCCAGTGAGCGCTGCAAAAATGTGTCGTCACTCCGCTTGGGGGGAAACAAAAAATTTTCATGTTGTCAGCTATGGTCGAGACAGGTGTTCTAGAAGATGAAAAAAAAATCTATGCAAAAGGGAAAAAACGGCGAGGCCGGAGTTGAAAAGAAAAAAGGAAAAGGTTTGCGCAAAATCTGCCACACACAACGATGGTGCGCATCGTGGCTAGCGGCTAGCACGGCTTTGTCGTACCAGTCAGAACACCACGCAGCTCTGTCTCGCGACGGACGCAACTCGTGATTTCACGCTCCAGCGACTCCAACTGCAGAAGCTGGATGAGCTGGTGGAGTGTGACCCGGTCACGCTCTTCGTGTCGGTAGAGCATCTGGCGATGCTTGGTCTCCTGGCCAACAAGGTTGCTGACGGCCACAAAGTGGTCACGCGTTACGCCTGTGCGAGAATGAAAGGCCTGTTGCTCTGCGTCCAGAATGGCCTTTTGCTCGAGCACGGCCGCGCGAAAAATGAGTCGCCTCCCGTTGTACTCATCATCGAGGAGGCTGTTCATGTAGCTGAGGCCCACCAGTTTCCGCAAGTGGGCGTGTTCTCGTTCTTGTGCCTTGCCCAGCTTCTCGCGACCCACCTTCTCGTCCACAATGAGGTCGTTCAGGGCATACTGGGCAAAAAGAGCCTCGCGGCGCCGGCCTGGAAATGCGCTTTGCGCCTGTCGGGCTGACATTGGTGCTGTCTGCCGTTGATGGGCTTCCGCCTTGTCGAGTGCGATTGTGAGGCCCATGCGTTTCAGATTGCGCTGGAGGGCGACTTGCAAGATGTCTGGTGATGCCTGGGAGCCACGCGCTGAGGTAGGCTTCGTGCCTGGCGCAATCCACGCCTTGTGAGACACGAGGGGCACGTTGGGATTACGTTCACGAAGCGTCTGCGCGAACTGCGCCGTTTCTACATTTTCCGATGAACCAACGCGACACAGATCCCACAGGGCATTCATGTTCCCAGAGACGGCAAGACGCTGTTCCGTGCTTGGCTGCTGTGCGGCGCGACGCCACGCACGTTGGTCCCGCACATACTCGCGAACGTACTGCTGAGCCTCCATCCTACTAAACAGTGACAGAGGCAGAACAACCCTGAAAGGGAGGGGGTAACAAAAAGAATGGCAACAAACGGGTATAGCTTTGCTGAAATGTGTGAAGTGTGTGAAGCGGCAAGTACAGACAGCCCACTTTCGGACACCGGAAGACAGACAGGTGGGAAGCGTGAATTGCGAGGGAGGAGGGGAGGGGGAAGGGAGGGGGAGGATGTCACGTGCAAGCACAGATGGGAATGAGCAGCGGATCACGTCACCTCTTTCAGTGCGTGCCGATACGAAGTAATTCAGCCCCGATCCGAGCATGCGGTGGTAGTGGAATCGTAATGGTGATCCAATACGAAACCAGACACGCGTGTGTGCAAGGGCAAACAAAAAAAAAAAAGAAGAGTGCGCGGCACGGTGGATGACTGTTAAATGGCAAGCCGCGGCCCTGTAACTGGGAAAGGCTTCCGCGTGCACTACTACTCGAGCTCCACTGTTTCTCCCACATGTCCGATGCTAAATGCTGGCCGTCATGTGCGCACGAGTCGGTGCGGGCGCGAAGCAAAGAGTGGCGGAGAACATGGTTCTTTTTTTTTTCTAGATGACTAGATTTGTTTCTCATTCTTTCGTCCGTTCGTTGGCTTGTTCGGCTGGTCTACGGTTGTACGTATGAAAGTGCACACGAGTGGGTTCGCTTCAAAGCCAAGATCACAGTGGGACATCTCATCGTCATTTTCGTTCTCTTTCACTCGCTTGGATTAGGAAAAACAAACACGGAGATTTAAAAAGGTATGTGGCACGCTAACGTCCAGCATCTATGGAGTTCTATAACAAAACAAAACAAGGAGCGGCCGGCGTTCACTCCCAGCTAATGGGGGTGACCGTCACGGCCGGCTGCGGCATAGCAACAAAGCGGCCCAGCTGCTCCCGCAGAGGTGCCTCAGGCGGATTCTGGTTGAGGTGCGCGTCAAAGTACGCGACCTGCGTGTAGTAACCCACGCGCAAGAATTCCTGGAACTTGTACTGGAACGAAATGAGGAGAATCGTCACGCCAAGGACATCCTGGGTGGGGACGCGGTCCATGTCCGGGGCATCGCAGTCTAGGAGGAATTCCGTCACGCCCTCCTCAAGCGGGCCAATGTCGAAGCTGTCCAGCGTCTGGTCGCAGTCAGATGACGACGCGCTTCCAACCCACACGAACGAGATGGAAAGTGGCTCCCTCATCCGCTCTGACGCCGCCAGGCGCATGCGCCAGCGCAGCGGACTAGCATAGGCGTCGGGGTTCGCACCCAACAGCTCAATCTCAAGCAACTGCACCAGTGGTTCGGCCATCTCGATTGTGCGATGGGCAGAGTGGCGGGATGGAGGTCGGCCCTGGAATAGAAATGGGGCAACAAGGTCTCGTGACAAACAGGTCAGGGAGAGCTCAAATGCACTCAGAATGTCGCAGGAGCACTGTGTGTGTGTGTGTGTGTGCTTTCTTACTTCTTGGTTCCTGCCTGGGTGACTTTCCTTCGATGCTTGAATGTGGTGATCTCAGTTTTTTGTTTTGTTTTTGCTTGACTGCTGGAGAACCTTGTGTTCACAAGGTACAGGTCAACTGTGCGTTTAGCTTTTTTTTTTTTTCTGGTGGTTAATGTGTATATATATATATGCGTTTATGTATCTTCCCCAAAAGGCCGGTAGTGGGAAATCAAAGTAAAAACAGTCAAAGCAGAATGGCAGGTAGATCGGGCGAAGGGAAGAGGAGTTGTGTGGAGCTGAGGGGAAAGGGGAGGGGGGCTCCAAACTGGGCAGTCACGGCATACACATAGATGCGCACCAACAGACCAAGCGACAGTCAATAGCAGGGTATGCTTCCGGGAAAACAAAACAGGTCTAAATGAAGCATCGCATTCGGCGATTGGCACAACCTGATGTATATATACATATTTTTATTTTTTTGAAGTTGCACATGTCTGTTGTGTTTCTTGTTTTCTTTCCTTCTCACTTTCATCGTGTCTGGCGTGTACGTTCAGTCAGAAACAAAAAAAAAGAGCAAAGAGAGGAGTGAGCTTGCTCGCCGATACGTTCGTGTTGACGAGCACGACACGTGCCGAGTGCACAAAAAAAAACTGGCATGGACGTCCTGAGGGAAGAGAAACAAAGAAGAAGGAGAGACGGTGGAAGAAAAGAAGAACAATTGGTATTCTGTACTTGTCGGCCGGCGCCGCGTCAGACAAGCTCAGCAACGGGGCAGTCGTCCGTAATGAAGTGAACACTGCGCAGTTGATCACTTGTTGTCTCGGCGTTGAAGCGGAAAAAGGCGGCCTCGAGTGCCTGTTTGAGCATGGACTTGACGGTCGCCCATTCAACAGGTTGCCAGGCCATGCGCGCCTCGCTGGTCGGTTCGTCACTGACCGGCGCAGTGGTGACCATCGAATTCGACAACACCGTCCACCACAACGCGTTCGCGGAGGAGTCCTTCTTCCACCGGCGCAGAAGCGCATGCCGCTGAAGAGAGTACTCCACCTCGTTCTGCGCACACGTCACGTTGCATATCTTCTGCAGCCCGACGCAGGGTTCGAGCAGTGCCTCCAGTACCGCAGGCGCGCGGATCAAGGCTGTGTGCACGCAGGTCTCCCCGACATCGTACCGCCACGTGACCGTGAAAACAGGTGACCACGCCGACGTGCGGTGGCCGCTTGTCGGCGCGGGCGGCGTTGGCGGGCAGAGCGAGCCGTCGTCGTCGCTGTCAGGCATGAGGAGGTTGACGGGTGCGGTGGCCTGTCCCACGCCTGGTGGGGTCTCCCAGTGCAGAAGCAACGACACGACATTCCCGTACGATGCGGCGGACAGAGCAGAGACTGGCAGTGAATGGGATGATGGCGAGACCGGCATCGGCGCAGAGGCGCGGTGCAAGTCAGTAGACGAACGTGGAAGCGGTGCTCGGGGATCGGGGAGCACAACACCGACGCTGCCGACACGTGCACTGCCAGCACCGCCCATGAGGTGGGCCCCGGCAGCCGCGGCCGACGACGCAGAGGACGTACGGAGATAGTACGGGACACGTGACGTCTTGGAGGCACTCGCCGCGACCATGTTCAGGCCGTCAGGGAGCAGAAGCTCGCCGTTGCTGTTGGCCAGGCTCCCGCGGCCGGAGAACGGCTCCGTGTCCGCTGGCCGCATCAGGCCGCCGTCGCGCGCGCGTCCTGGGGCGGCCACGGATTCCTGTAGGTTGCCGAAAATGGCGTCCTTTCGTGTCTGGTACTTGTGCCGCTTCTGGACAAACACAACAGCGAGCGCCGCGGCTTGCTGGAGCGCCTTGGAGAGAAGCGGCTGAACAGAACGCTGCACTACCCTTGTGTACTCCTTCGCGAAGATGCGCGCGCAGTCTGACCCCGCGTCGCCGTCCTCGCGCGTGACAAAGACGGCGTGTTCCACCACCATCGGCACGCCTGCCGTCGACGGCAGCGCAAAGCTCAGCTTGCTGCGGGCAGTGGCGACGGGAACCTGCAGGAGCACGTAGCAGTCCTGCTCCTGCAGGAGAAGGACAAACGTGCCCTGCTCCGTCTCCAGCGAGCCGACAAAGAGGCCAACCACGTCCACTGCGGCACCCATCGTGAACGGTGTGGCGGTGTCATTAAGGCAGCTCGAGATGACACGCATCGATGAGCCGCCCTTGGCGACGGTGGTGTACCGCAGCTGACGAGACGCGTGGAACAGCTTCGCCGACGTGAACGGCGCAAACGCGGTGAACGCCTTGGCGGGCGTGAGGCCGTACACGGAGATGGTCGACCCCTCGACCGGCCCGGACACCGCATCCGGCTCGCAGACGGAGGCTTCCTCCGTGCAGTTCTCCCACTGCTGGATGAGTGCCTCGTTGCCAGCCGCATCCACGATCAGGGCGGAGGTCACGCGGGCGACACGGGGCCCGTCCTCGGACGTGGCCGGCAGCGCGGCAGTGCCACCAGCGGCCGTGTCACGCGGTGCGCCGTGTGCGGTCCTCATCAGCAGGTCAACGTGCTGGAGCTGCGCATGCCAGTTGCGCACCACCTTGGTGGCCCCGAGCTCGCCCCCACCGCCGCCCGTGGCGGAAGACCCTGGCGCGGTGGCGGCACCGGTGGTGACAAAGAAGGCAGGCATCACGCGCGCAACGACGCCCTTCAGCACAGGCACCAGCCCGCCCATGGGGTGCACAAGAGCCACCGGCAGAGGCAGCGGCTCCGCGTGTGCCACCCCCAGCGCGGACGTCTGGCTCACCGGCCGGACGCCGTTGTAGTTCAGGCTCAGCACAACGCGGTCCAGGCACTCCCACGGCGAGCACGGGTTCGGCAGCGCGCAGCGACTGCCGCAGATTGCCAGGCGCTGGCCGACCGCAAGGGCGCCTTGGCGCAGAAGGTTGCTCAGCGGGAGGTCCAGCGTCGCCTTGAGGTGATAGTAGCCGTCGGAGAGACGCACAATATTGGTATGTGGCGCCGCACGCTCTGGACAGTGCTCGCTCACGTACACGGTCGCGAGCGACATGGCCGGTACATCGCCCTCCGTCATCTGCCGCAGCACTGGGCGTCGCCCGGCGACAATTTCGGTGTTGTACTTTTGGCACAGGCACACCGCGACAGCGCCAGGAGAGAAAACCTGTGCTGTGGTGGCGGGCGCGGTGCAGTGTGCCAAGGCCGCGGCCTTGAACAGCGCCGACAGCAGAGCCTGGCCACACCACTCCGGCGAGCAGTGCGTGCGGCTTGCACCGAGTGTCAGCAGCAGCTGGCGGAAGTGCGTCGCATCGACGCTCGTGTTTTCATCGATCCGGCCACCTCCGGGTGGAATGCCCATCGACTCGCGCATCTTGGCGCCACAACTGCCGAGCGTGAAGTGGAAGCCAGCCGGGAGCTCACTGTACGCTGGGACTCGCGCAAGCGGCTGCGAGGCAAAGACGTCATTGCGAAAGAAAAGCGGCGCTAGCCGTGTTCCCGCTGGCTGGCGCACCATCTGGGGCGTCGAGGCCGCAGCGGGGGCCATTGACTGCGTCACAGCGGGCACCACGGCGGACGAGGCGGGGGCTATGCGTTGTGGCGGCACAAATCCGCGACGCGCGCCGGTCGCAACGGGAACACTTGGCGGCGGTGGTGCCCGCGACATTGCGGAGGGTCTGGACTGCAGTTTCGCCGTGGCTGGCGCCGATGCCGGCGTGGCCGAGGGGCCATCGCTGTCCTCGTCTGTCTCCTCATCGTTACTCGCGGATGTTTCTTCGTCCTTCTCCCCCTCCTCGGAGCTCTCTGCGTGCTGTTCGTCGAATTTGGCACGTGCCGTGGCCAGGGCCGCAGCCGAAATCATCACAGCACTGCCGCTTGCGGTCGAGAACAAACTGCTCACCGTGCTTGGGGCGCCACCACTGACCGCAAATGGGACGCTCCGCGGCGTGGCGGCGTGCGCAAGCGATGTGCGGCCAGCGCGCGGTGCCTCTGCACGGGGCGGCTTGACGCGTTCTTCTGTATCCTCGAGTTCAAACTTCTCCTGTGCGCGCTCCAGGTTGGCAGCCTGGACGTTGACCGGGCGGCCCCCGGCCGTTGAGAAGAGTGTCGCCACAAGCCCCGACGACCCACCACCCTGCTCCGTCTCCGTCTCCGAGGCGCCGCCGCTCTCGCGCGACTGCGCGGCACCTTCGAAGTCGCTGAACTTGCGCGCGGCAGTGCTGAGGGAGGTCTTGGCCACTTGCACCGGCTTTCCAGATGCGGTGGAGAAGAACGTGTTGAGCTTTGCGGTGTCCTGAGGTGGGGAGGATGTCACGCGCGCGCTCGCGGACTTCTTTGGCTCCGGTGCGGGGGACGACAGCGGCTCGTCGTCCATCTCCGAACGGGACCGTTTGCGCGTGCCGATGCGGTCCAGACTTGCCTGCGAGGGCTCCGTGGACGAGTGGCTCTGTGCAGTCTGCGACGTCGGTGTCGCCGAGGCTCGAACGGCAAGGAACTTCAGACACATGGCGCATTTCTTTCGCCCGGCCCGGTTCAAGAAGGTGCAGTGAGGGCAAGTGATTTGGGCCATTCGTCACGTGTCGTCGTAACCTCTGAGTATGGTTTGTCAAATATAGTTGTGTTCGTTCTTGTTTTCGTTTTTGGTCCTTCGGGCCACTGAGATTGACAGTGGATGCTCGCTGTTTGGTGGAGTCCATGAGCAGAAAAAGCAACAGTAGCGTTGTGTTCAGGTGCATGAAAAAAAAAAGCACGGAGACAGGAAAAGAAGGGAAAGGGAGTGACGTGTGTGAGCCGGAGCGGATTGGAGAGCGACATTTATTGCGAGATGACAATGCATTCATCCGTACTGGCACAGTATTTCACGTTCTTTTGACGCTTGTACGCGTGACTTTTTCCTTTGGTTTACGCTCCGCAGTTCGTCCGCTGAGCTTCTTTGAGTATTGTTTGAGTATGTACTTGACGTATGTTTGTACCTTCTTCGTCGTCGTCGTCGTCTTCTTTTAAAGCTCGGGTCTTATTTGTTGAACCCGCGCTCTTACACGGGAAAAGGTGATGGTGAAGATGAATGACTGCACTCAGTGGAGAGGAACGTAGGAAGAAATGGGAACGAGAAGGGTTTCCTTATCCTTGTCAATCTCCTGAATCATGACGTCAACAAGCTTGCGCAATGGCTCAAGTGAGTAGGTGGGCATGGAGATGCCACCGAGCTTGTTGTAGTGGCTAATGAGGGACGGGAGCGCCACAAAAAGCCTGAGCAAGTACTCGAGCGGCAACACACGGCAGAATTTGATGTCGTTGTGGCGTGCCGGCTCGACTCCTTCATTGCGCTTTCGCTTCGAGGTGTACGCCCGGGTCTTGGGGGCGAGCAGCTTTCGCTCTTTTTGCGTCGCGGCCTGACTGATCAGACGCCGCTCGGCGGGTGCGAGAAAGACGGAGAGGCAGCATTGTTCTAGGAGTTCCAACAGGCAGCTCAGGCAGCAGTCGACAACGTCATCCGTGTAGCCGTCGGTACTGAGTAGCTCGCAGAATGTGTTTCGACGCTCGGCGAAGAAATCCAAAATCGTGTGCGTGCTGTCATGCAACGAGATTCCCAACGGCATGACAGGGTCTTCGACACGCTCCATGTGGTGGAGGAGCTGTTCGAGTAGTCCCTCCGGCCACTCAATTTCAGAGAGCATGTGTCAGCGCCGGGACAAAAAGAAAAAGAATGGACGGGAAAAGAAGTGCTCACAGCAGAAAGAGTGCTTCTACAGACTCGTCGTCACTTTCGTGTTCGCAATGGTTCCTTCCGTGATATAGGATGTGAGAGGCGGATAGTCGGTGCTGTCACCCGTTCCTCTGGGACAGATAGAAGAAGAAGGGGAAAAATGAAACGAATGCATCACACAGAGGGGAAGGAGAAACAGGGGAGGATAAGGTGATGTGGCATGAGAGGAAGTGATGAGGAGAAGAAACACAAATAGGAACAAATCAAATCGCTTTGGTGTGGCAAGGCGCCGTGTCGTTTTTGCGTGTCAAGGGCCAAGCTCATGCGGCGGTGCCAGGCACCATGAACGAGACAAGCGTACGATTGTGCTGCCACTGAAAGAAGTACACACACATAACAGCCCGTGTGAATCCCTGTGCCGATGCGTTCTTCAGGCACGCCGCGACTTCATATGTCGGGGGGGGGGGAGGCTGGAGACACGCAGGAGATACGTGTGTGCGGTACGGCTCCGTCGGAATGACTCGGACAGCTACTGGTGGTGGCTAGTCGTCCAAGCGCCTATCGGCATACCGTCGAGGCAAAAAAAAAAAGGGAAGAGGAGATCTTCCCTTGCACGATGCATTTTTACTTCTGTGCGTGTGTGTGTGTGTGTATTTTTTGTGGTTACAGTCCGTGTCAGTACAAAGAAAAGGAAAGATGTGGTGGGGAAAAAAAAGGCAGTCACGCATCAAAGGCAGCGTGAAGACAAAGAGAAGCAAAGAGAGAACAACGAAAAAAGGAAGAAGGTCTCTTTTTTTTTTCTCTCTGAGGGGGAGGTCCTTGGGGGTCAAACGGCTTCGAGCGAAGCGCAGGGCATAGCGAAGCATCACTTGCTGAGGCTTCAGGTCGATTGTGACAAAAGTCAAAACAGAAAAAAAAAGGACACAGTGGGACGCCAATAAGAAAGAGCTGACGAGGTGCAGCTCTGATCACAACAACCAAAAAATACACAAGTCAAAAAAAAAAAAGGAAATGTGCAGAGACACCGCAGCTAGTGTCACAGTCTCGGCAAGCACGCATCAAGGCGTGGCGCGAGAGAAAACAAACGAACAAAAAACCAGACACAATCAACATCAATCATAACAAGAACAACAACAAGACCAACATCACCAGCATTTGAAAACAACGAAAAATGAATACAGATACGGCTTCTGCACCGCTCACGTTTTCGTTTGGTTTGATTTTCCGTCGCAAGCAAACATAGAAACGAGTATCATCCGTGTCTGCGCAAAGCTCACCGTCACACGCAACCATTTCGCGGTTTCGTTCTCACCTTTGCTTCTGCATTTTCAACTCATGTCGTTGCTCTTTAGTTCGCGCGCTCTCTCTATTCCTTATGGTCCATTTCGCGTTGTTGTTTTTCGTTTGTCTGCATACCGTCACAATCTCTTCTTCTTCTGTTCCGTTCGTATACTTGCTTGTATGGAGGCATAAGCTTAGACTGCGTCAACAAAGAAAGAGGAGGGGCGAAATCACACTTACCTTGTGTGATGGGTGTTCTCTGCAGCTGGTGTATAGGTGTGCGTCAGCACGAGGGAGAGAGACAGACAGGCGGGAGAGGGGGGGGGGGCGAAAGGTTGCCAATCAAGAGCACAGGCGAACAGGCGAGCAGCACGCGCGCACGGCCATGTTACTGGACTGTGCGGCAGGCCACAATGTCGCACGGCACGTGGTTGGCAGCGATAAGCCAGAAACCTTGGCGTTCCGGTGTGAAGAGCAGCGCGTAGTCGTAGTGGTAGTCGTATAGCGGATTCGCGTCCTTGCTCGCCTGCTTGCCGCCCGCCCGGTTGAGCCAGTAAATGGCCTTCTTCAAGGCATCCTTGGTCAGGCCGACGTCGCTGGTGATATTGAACTTCATGTCGCGCGGCGTGATTTGGTACACAATGGTGCAATTGGCCTCGCTCCACTCGCGGCGCGGAGCCTCCTCACGCTTCATGGCACGCTGCAGCTGGACCAGCTCGTCCATTTCGTGCGAGGGCTTGCCCCACAGCCCCTTGTCAGCGGCGTGCGCGTTGTTGAACGCTGTGATCGCGGATGAAAGCTGTGTGTGCAGCGCGGTGTTCGGCTTGTTGTCGCGCACGTAGCGGCGGAATGTCTGTCGGTCGCACAGGGAGATGGTGTCACTGCACAAGACTGTGCCGTGGATGACGCAGAAATCCGCAGGCCAGTTGATGCCGCGATTGTTCAGCTCCTCCACCGCCTCCGCGGGTGAGGAAAAGATGGAGGACATGTCGTACGCCGCCTCCGCTGGAGACAGCTTGGCATCGTTGCCCTTGAGCACGAAGCTGCGCGACGGCTTCCAGCGCGTCTGCTGCTGCCGGCGCACCAGGCGCGCGAGGATGTCCGAGTCGGCGGGCACAGCCTGGTTGGGGCTCGAGATGGTGCGTGCCGCCTCCGCAGAGAGCACGGCAGGGTCGGAGAGCGCCTGGTTCGCAATGGGCATCGACGACGGGCTCTTGGTGCTCTGCGTGGTGGCCGACTTGGCGCTCCTGGGCATGGGGATGGCGATGCTCGTCGAAGCGCCGCCCACGCCCCCGCTGCGCGGCGCAATGGTTGCCAGCAGCACGCGCGGCACGTGCTCGTAGATGAGGTGCGTGGTCGGCTGGCCGGCGGCCGCGTACTTGGCGCTGCGGAGCCACATGGCCCACGACGCGCGCACGGGACGCTCCGCGAGCTCCTCCATGAGGTCTGCGAAGCCGGCGTTTGCCCGCTGCTCACGG
Source organism: Wallacemonas sp. Wsd (assembly GCA_030849645.1). Taxonomy (NCBI): domain Eukaryota; phylum Euglenozoa; class Kinetoplastea; order Trypanosomatida; family Trypanosomatidae; genus Wallacemonas; species Wallacemonas sp. Wsd. The sequence goes on along the minus strand of JASANQ010001115.1, from coordinate 7,231 downwards.
AAGTTGTCCTCGACGTCGCCCGACTGGTTCTCCAGGAGGTTGTTAATGAGCAAAAAGACGTCGGCCGTCTGGTGCTGCGCGAGGGCGTCGTTCAACACATTGCGGCGCGTGGAGGTTGATTCCGAAGACTCCACCTGCACAACGGCGATGGTGATCGCGGGGTTGCCCGCGCCGGCGCCTGAGGGGCGGACAATGAACTGGAAGTGCGGCTTCACGGAAGTCTCAGACGGCTCGCACGACAGGCCGTGGCGGAGCAGCGCCACAGTGCTCTCGGACTGCGGGGTGGCATTGCTGTTCTCAAGGATGGCGTACATCTTGCGCGCGATGGAGCTTCCCTTGATGCGCGACAGTGCGGCTGCGGAGAGGTTCTCAAGCACGACAATGGTGGGGCTGTTCGGGGACAGCAGCTCAATGAACATATCCGTCTCTTGAGTCGTCAGGTGACGGCAGTCCATGTTGCACACCGTGATGCTCTTGAGTGCGAAATTGCTGCTCGTCGGCGCGGGACGCCGATCCGACCACGTTCCATTCTCGTCGAAAAACTTCAGCTTGGTCGAATTCGTCGAGCTCATGGTTATTCGGCGGTGTGTGCGTGTGCGTTTCTCGGTGACGTTGACTGTCGCCTGCTCCGGGCTTTTGAGCGTGTTTTCTGCTTCGCTTCTTTGCTCTGTTAGTTCAGTTGTTGTCTTTTTACCTGTCGAGGGAGGTGCTGTACTTTTCGTTTCCTTCTCAGGGTTGATTTCCTTTGTTTTTCTTTTTCTTCTTCAGACAATTAGCTTGCAAGTCAAAAACGCGTTGAGCTAATGAGGAGCCAATGGGAAAAAATTGTATATATGGGGAGAGAGTTCATACGATACAGCAAACGACCAGGAAACAGAGAGAAGTAAGGAGCAAAGCGTGTGCGTGGAGAGGTCGATAAAAGCATGGAAAGGAAAAGATGTCGCTGCGAGGAATAAACGGCAGAACCCACATCCGGTCGCGAAGCTGTAAACGCAGACGCGAGACAGTGCGCAGGTTTGTTGGCGTTTGTGCAACGATGTGGCAAAGCAGGAACAGAGAGAGAGTCACAGCAACCAACAACGGTGCGCGCGTGTTTGGATTTTTTCCAACGTGACTGGATCACTGCAGTTCTTGTCTCTTTGGCGCGCACAAATGTGGCTTGAGTTTTTCTTTTCATCGGTTTCCCTCTTGAGCGCGTGGATCGCCTGTCAGTTCCTTCATGCACACACATAAGCACTGCTATTCGGAACAAATCTCGGAGACACAGATGAGATGTGCGACTACCAGGATCCACACCATTAAGAACCAGATATGCACAACGCGAGGAAAGGAGAGAAACAGGCAGAGACAAGAGCGAGACGGTAAACATCGTAGCACGGTTACGTCACAAAACAAAGAAAAAGAAAGGGTGAAAAGAAAAAGCGTGTGCAGGAAACGAGAGCAAGGATTGCATGCTTGTCAGTAGCCACAAAAAAAAATGTGGTTCATTTCAGTTGTGTGCTTCTCTAGCTTGGAGTAGCTCCGTCTTTGCCGTCGAGGCAGTAAATGATGTCCTCCACAAAGAGTGGCGCTGAGAGAGGAGGGTTCGTGATAAAGAACCGCGGTGTGCCTGCCAGTCCCTCGGAAAGGGGGAATTGACGAAAGACGCCAATGGCAATGCAGAAGCGCTTGGAGAGCAAGAACTCAAACGCGTCGCCAAACGTTTCGAACTGCAAGGAGCGGTTTCCGCACAGCTTGAAAAGAGTCTGTGAGGACTGCGGACCGCTGCCCCACTTGTCAGTGTCGAACATTTCAGAGGTGGGTCGCACAGTGAGGACGCACTCAATAAAGCGCACGAGGCGAGAATCACGATGGCTGTGAATGAGAAGCGGCGTCAGCATGTTGGACGAGAAGCAGCGTCCCGCCATGAATGCGAGCGAGTCCTGAAAGTTGAGCTCTCCGCGGTGCCTCCACGCCGCATCCGTGTGAAAAGGAAACACCTTCACGCACGAGGTGAAGGTCTCCAGCTCGAGCATGATGTTCTGCTCAGAGGTGTGGTCGAGGCCGTCGTGGGTCGACCGATTCCACTCCAGCAGCTCGCGCACGCTGTTTTCAACCGATAGGATAGGGACGTCACCAAAGTCACGCGCACCCATCTGGGAGCAATAGATCAGCACACCACGCACGCGGGAAACGTCCGGCGTTGTGGTGAGCGCGTAGTTGAGATGCGCGTCGAGTGAGCCTTGGCCGCGAATGCAACGCAGCGGCGTCTTGAAGATGGCCTCCCACTTGTCCAGGAACTCCTGCGGAAATTTGCGCAGTGTCAGCAGCGTGAGGCTGGACTGCTCGTGAATGGAACGAATCGAGCGCATCATCAAGTACAGCTCGTACTGTGAAATGGTCTGTGAAATGATGTCTTCGTAGACGGACATCGCCCCCTTACGGATGTACGAGCTCGTTTGATCCACAAAGAGAAACACGTCGCCCTCTGGTGCTTTGGCGTCGTCCATCGGCATTTCCTCTGAGAGCGAGGTCGCCTGTTCCATGGCCGCCTTGTTGAGGACGTGATTGATGTCGGTCTTGACCGCCTCCGCCTCGCCCTGCTGTGCCTGGACGTCGTCATCAAATACTTCCCGCTCCAGTCCGTCCAGGCGTTTCAACAAGTAGCTCAGACGATCGTAGCACGCCGCGGTCAGTGCGAGTGCGTCCAGCGGGATGCCGTGGTAGTTTTGCGCCACAAAGGAGCAGTTGCCGAGCTGACGCTTCAACGCCGTCTCGGTCAACTCGTCCACTCGCTTCGAGGCACCGGTCGGAGAGCCAGGCGACACTGGCTCCACTTTGCCGTCCGTGTCCATCCCCGCAAGGTCGGCCGCACTCGTGTACGGGTAGAAGACAAACGAAGCGTTGATCTTCTTGTGAATCAGCTCCTCCTCGTCGATGTTTTGGCGAAAATGCGTGCCGTACACTTCCTCTGGCCTCTCTTGAATCGGCCCAGACTGGGAGAAGAGAAGCATGGCCTTGGCGAGGCTGTCACGGTGGCGCTCGTAGATGGCGAGGAGCGCGTCGCCGCTCTGCACAACGTGATCGAGATCAATCTTCATCTTCTCCGTCGTTCCGTCTTGTACCGCGACGATGAGAACATCTTGACGCTTGAAGTTGGACGCCACGGCGCTGAGCTTCAGCCCATAGAAACGCGGTGGCACTGGACACGAGCTAATGACATTTCGGCGGCTGTACTCGTACTGGGAGCGCCAGTCGTTCATCCGCTCCGTCGTCCACAGGTTGCTAGGCTCCTCGCCCGCGGCGGTGGCCGTCCGCACCAGGTTCACCATGAACGGTGCGATGCCGGGCAGCAGAAGCGCGCTGGCCATGATGCTCTTCTTCATGTACTCGTCCACCAGCGTCACGCGATGGCCAGTGAGCAGGCTCGCGTGCAGGCCGTAACGGAGCCAGGCGTACTGCGGCACGTGCGGGACCAGACGCTCAAAAATGATAGAGTTGAGCATCACGTCGTCGTCCACACGCGATGAGTAGCCCTCCCGGAGGGGCAAGATGAAGATGCCCGCGGCCTTGTCCGCCTTGAGACGCCGCATTGCGAGCGCATCCAGGGACTCGATCGTGATGAATTTGCAGCGCAGGCGGTACCGCGGGTGGCGGCCAACGCTCAACACATCCTTTGAGAACTCCTTGGCGCAGAAGCACACCGACTTGACCGGGTAAAGACCGAACACCTCGTCGAGTAAAGACTCCACCTCATCCCGTGAGAGGAGCCCGTACACAATGAAGTGGTTGAGCCGACCATTGTACATTGTCATGGCGCGGAAGATCTTGACGGTGGAGCGCATGACTTGGATGAAGGTCGGCATGCGAGAAAGAAAGATCACAATCATGCAAATCACGAACGCCTTGGACTCGGGCGTTTTCGGTGTGACATCACCAAAACCCAGGGTTGTCACTGTGACGACTGTGAAGTACAGCGCAACGCCGACGTTCATTGGGATCCCGCGGAACTGCTGTGAGATGCGGAACATGCTCGAGAACGTAAAGAGCAGGCACATGAACAGGGACACAGGGCCGGCTGCCAGACGCGTGAGATCCATGTTGCGGCTCCGGGTGGGCGTGAGCAGATCAATCGAATCAAGAATGAGCAGAAAGTAGTGCCGCATAGGCCAGCAGCGCATAAAAGCTGGGACGTACATCTCGCTCACCCAGGCCAGTCCGGGGCCGTAGGACACGAAGAAGATCACAATCTGGTACACGGAGGTGCTGATGACCACAATCGTCGTCGGCAGGCTGACCGAGTAGGCGAACAGCATTTGCAGAAGGGAGACGAATGTCAGCACCACGCGCGCGTAAAACCACGCACTGTGCGGGTCGGTATCGTAGTGCACCCAACTGATGGCCTCGACGCGAGTGGACTCGACAATGTAAACCACCAGCAACGCCACCTCAACACAGAAGAGAAACGACCAGGCGACGAGGGCAGCCACTGTGTAGTCGCGCACAAAGCGCTGGAAAAAGTACTGGAGACCACCAATGTAGGTGAACTGCCGCACAGTAGTACCGTTGGCGGTCGTGCCGGCGTTCTCCATGCCGCGAGCTGGGTTGTGCAAATAAAGCTGCTCCTCCTGTGCAGGCATCGTTCGACGCACGGAACGGGTGCGCCAAAACCGCTGCAGCGGCGGTAGGCGCTGCGGCGGGGCACTTTTCAGCAGCGTCAGATCAATCTCATCATGCGAGGTGCCATGTGGCATCCTCCGCAGTACTTTGTCCGAGGTTGTGGTGGGGGATGAGTGAGTCTCCGGGCATGGCTCCCAATCCCCAAGGGGGCTTTCACCGCGCATGTTCGGTGACGCGCGAGCAAGAAGTGAGTAAACAAAGCAGTCAACACAACAAAAGGAGAGCAAGAGAGGTGGCTGTGTGACCAAACTGATGATAAAAAGGTGATTTAGATAAGAAAGAAAGAAAAACAAAGATGGCCAAAACGGCAGCTACGAACCAATACAAATAATGCTCTTGAGCGGCACAAGACAAAACGATCGCTTTTTGCACGTGGTCATTTGCAGGTATTAGTAGTATCGGTGATTGCCACAACAGCAAAGATAGGCGTGTGGGCAAATAGGGAAGGGAAGGAAAAGGGTGAAACCGGCATGTGCCTATTCAGAGAGGGAGAGGGTAGCTATCGGACAGGAAAACAAGCCCAATGTCGTGCTTCGCGAAGCACTCGTAACAGATGATGCACCTGAGCTGTGAAGGAGCGTGCATCACGCCCAGCAAAATGAGGCGGTGGTAGGTTGTGGTGTCGTCGTCGTGCCCTCTTCTGTCTGCCTGTGGGACACTGTGCATTTTTTTTTTTTGTGTGTGTGTCAGTTCTTTTCGCCGCGTTTGGATTGCGGTATGTAGTAAACAAGGCATTGGTCAAAAAGTCTGACGCGGGGGAAAGGGATACAACGAATAGAGAAGAGGTGGTACAAGACAGGGTGAAAGGAGAGAGAGAGAAAAACAAAGCTCCACATCCAGCAGGTAGAGATGAATATATACATGTAGATGCCGTGAAGTCGTGGCGTTGGAACACATAAAAAGGCCGTTTGTTCGTGGCGCGCGCGCGCAAAGCGTCTTGCACGTTGCTGAGAGTGGAGGTAAATGTGAGTTTGCATCACAGTTTCTGGCCGCTGTATGTCTGCAGCTCCGTGCGATCCTGGTGCTGTGTGCGGAAGGTCTGCAGAATTGACTCCCGACGTGACGCCGATTCTAGGAGCTCGTCGTAATGCTGACGGACGTAGCACGCGTGCGGCAAATCCCGGACCTGCTCACGGCGGAGCTTCGCCTGCGTCACAACATGCGTGAGTCGCGTGCATTCAACAGGCCGCGCCTCGTCACGGTCGCAGACAGCTTGCCCAGACAAGGATTGCAGCTGCCGACGCTCGCGCGACCGTTGCCTCGTCGACAGGCGCGTCGCCTCGCGAAGACCACGCAGACGCGTTTCGGTCTCAGACTGCGACTGTTGTGAAGCGAGCGACCGGCGCGCAGATGACGAGGCCGTAACGTCGACGAGTAGCACGCCGTGTTGCATGCTAGGCTCCTGCTTTCGGTGGCTGGCGTAGGCCCACTCGTCGGTCCACGTTTGCTGAGGGAACACGATTTCCCGCGCAACTGGTCTTCCGACGTCAAACTGCTCGACGTAACACCCGCCTGGAGCATCGTCGTGGATGCCTGCGTACAAGTGCATCATTGGGACCACAAGGGTAGGTATCACAGTGAAAAAAAACAAAGAAGAAGAAAAAGTAGCTTTGTGGAGAGGACCGTGCGCAGAAAGGTGAATGAGTAAGAATGACAGAATGAGGTTGGAGAACGGCGGAGAGGAGGTTCCTGTTCTTTTGATGCAAGTCGTGTGAAGCACGTGTTGTTGAATATGACGACGATGAGCCCTCAGTGGCGAAGGAACTACGCCTCAAGGAACCCGCGGCAGGGACCGGAAGNCGATGGGATCACAGATTGGAAAGGAAACGGTGGTTGGCGTGCTGTGTTCGTTTTGTTGATGAGGGCGGTGTTTTCTTCGGTAAGGAATGGAGATGTACCATTAAAAAAAAGAAAAAGACGTATATCAAATGACGGTCAGGTCCGAAATACAGCAGGTGGTGCACCTTGTTCATGCATAATTTTTCTGGTATTTTAGCAAGCAATGTGTTTTTCACGGCCTGAGCTCACACGGTGCCACAGTTTGCTGATATTTAAGGCCCTTTGAGCTTACTCAATAACGATTTTTCTGTTTGTGTGGGTTTTTTTTTTTGCAGGCATGTGTGTTCGTATGTTTTGTTTTCTTTTTTCCGTTAGCTGTTGATTCGCTTGACGTCAGGGGGAGGGGAATCTTTGATTGAGAGGTGTTACACCGCTCTGCTGAGCCGATATGCCCACGTTTGAGACAATCAAAAAATGTACTTTTGAGGGGGTTGAGACAGATGCTGCAACGAGTAAAATGAACCAAGTTCATTTTTGTTACTTGATAAGCCTCTGAGACACGCGGCGGCTGAGAATAGCAACCAGGGCGATGACGACGGCGGCTACCAGGATGCGCACCCATCCGTCGTTGCCGCCAGCGGCGATACCGTGCTTCTTCTTATCGGTGAGGATGGCCACGCCGGGCAGGGTCTTGCCCTCCAGCAGTTCCAGCGACGCACCGCCGCCGGTCGACACGTGCGACATGCGAGGGGCCTCGTTGCACAGCTCAGCAGCGCTGGCGCTGTCGCCGCCG
>JASANQ010001114.1:0-24579 GCA_030849645.1 Wallacemonas sp. Wsd | reverse complement strand
GGCGTGTGGACATGGTCAGAGTTTTTTTTGTTTTCAGTGGAGCCGTACGACGTGGGAGGACGTCGACGGAAATCATAGCCGGTGCGGGTGCCGCTGTCATGGAGGAGAGCGGAGCGGGGGAGGTGAAATGTGGTCGGTGCTTCTTTTGTTTTGCCGGAGTTGAACAAGAGGGAATAGCAACAGTACACGAAGAGGAACGCCGGCGCTGCCGACAACAAAATCAACACAGTAACTGTTCCAGCGCGGTCACCTTCTCACGGAGCGTGTGGCACTGGTCACGGTTGCGCGCGGCGTATTGCTGCATTGCCTCCCGGATTTTCTCGTTATCAACCAACAATGCCCCGGTGTCCCCGGCACTCGGCTTGTCTGTGTATGGGGCTTGATTTCGTGCGGCACCGGGGTCCATGCCGCGCATCAGCTGCAGTGCGTTGAACGAGGCGCTGCGTCCCATCCGGGCGGCAACGAAGGCTCGCTCCACGGCCAGCGCCAAAGGTACGGAGGGGCTGGCATCAGAAACCGGCGCAGGCGTGTTGGGTTCGTCGTCGAGCAGCACCGCAAGCCCCTCGATGCGCTGAACAAGCTCGCCGTTGAGGATCCGACAGGCGTCGAGCTGAGCACGTAGTGAGAGCACCTTGAAGTCGTCCTGCTGTGCGTGAGGCGCGGTCACGAGGGAGCGTCGCTCAATAAAAAACAGGTGACGTCGGAGTGCCTCCTGCCGCTCACGCAGCAGATCCGCGCGTTGCTCGGCCGCCACTCGAGCGCGGTGCGTGCTGCGCGCGACGTCCCTGTGCAGCTGACTCAGATCTGCCGCGCGTTCAGCACGTTTACTTGTGACGTCCGCCCAATTCATTCTATGACTCCGTCCGTGGAGTGGGAAAACGGCAAATGGAGGGAGACAACGAGAAACCAATCAATGAAGGCAAGGCGAACAACCCTGAGGCCAAGTGAAGTGAAAGAGAAGTGGAGCGAGTACGAAGAAGGAGGGAATGAGAGGAACAATGAAGAACGATAGCTGTGTGGTGGTACTGTAGCAGCAATCGCCCAGGGAAAAAAAAGTGGGCAAAAGCACAGTGTTTCGCACCATGTTTAGGTGGGGGAGACTCCGCGAGCGTCGCGATCGTGCAACCACGACTGCTCGGAAGGGACGCAATGGGGTGTCTTCAAATGACCTGGGAGTGTTCCGTCTGACAGTACCGACGCAACTGCATCGACTTCCAGCCGTTAAATCGTGGCGCATTGTCAATCAGTACGATGACTGGCTTTGTTTTTGTTTGATGTCGCTATCGTCACAGAGAGATGAAGCGCAAACACACGGTCACAAGCAAAGAAAAAAAAAAAAAGAGGCAACAGCAACAACATGAGAGCAGGCGTCCACGTGGGGGGGGGNGGGGGGGCGACTGTCACTCGCTAGCAGCCTGTTGTAGGTGAGCTTGAGCGGGTACAGGCATGCGGGCTACCTTTGACTCTGTTTGATTTTCTTTTTCACGCTCTTGTTGCTTTCGGTCTTGTTCTGATCTGCACTGTGGTGTGTCACGCCGTCCTGTTTCCGTGTCCTTTCCCGCGGTGGTTGTCTGGCAGCAGCACACACACACACAAACACAAACACGTAGGCAGTGAGGCGGAAACGTTTCGTCTGTCTGCGCGGACACCGGCGAGTGGCTCCGGCAAGTGACGCACGCGACAGCGTGGAACCCTGCACGATAGCGACTGCCTTTGTGAGCGGCTTATCTTTCTGTTTTTCTTTTGTTGTTGTATTTGCATTACTTGCGGTAGCCACTTTTTGTTTGGATTTTCCGTGTTTTTGCGCTAGTGGTGGCGAATCAGGGACTCGCTGTCAGGCACAGGGTGCACACCGGAGCCCACCGGCGACTGCAGAAGCATCTCGAACGGCTTCTTGGGGTAGTCAATGAGGTTGGTGTACGCCGCGTCCGCCTTGGTGGCCTTGCACTGCTCGAGCAGCTGTTGGTCGTTGAAGAACAGCTTCTCGTGCTCTGTGGGGAAGTGCGCGAGGAGCATGGCCACGACTTCGGGCAGCGTCTCCTTCAGTGTGAACATAAAGCAGTTGGCGCCGGCGTCGAAGGTGTAGGCGAGCACGTTTCGCCCCTTCTTCTCGTTGAATGCGCGAATGAGACGAATCATCGCGTAGCTGTCCTCGGTGGCGTACTGGATCGTCGGGGTGGTGGTGCGGCAAATCTCCTGGAGATCGTCGGAGTCCTTCATCGTGATCTCTGCGAACGTGTGGAAGTCGCGCGCGGTGATAGCCTTGGAGATGGCGGCGATCCGCTCATCCACGATGGTGGCAATGCGGTCAGCCATCATGGGCGACGTCTTCACAGACGCCTGCATGCCCGCCGTGCTAGACACGTCCTTCTTCGCGCCCTTCAGCACAGCGCACATTACCTGCATCTCGGGCCAGTACTTCTCGTCGATAAACTGCGTGGCGATGCAGTCCGAGCCATCCACCTTCTCGCCCTTGTGCCAACGGACAAAGCCGCCGTACGCGCTGCGGCAGGCGCTGCCGGAGCCGATGCGCGAGAGCATCGACACGTCCACGTTGGACTTGTACACGCGCACCAGGGCCGCCGCCAGAGCACAGTAGCCGCTCGCGGAGGACGCCATGCCGGCCGCAGTGGGGAAGTTGTTCTCCGACACAATGAAGGCTCTGAGGTGGCGCAGCGTCTCGTCCGTGCAGCCGTCGCGCACGCGCTTCAGGACAGACTGGAGGCGCGCGCTCTGGTGGACATCCGTCTTCTCGCCGTTCAGCCAGAGCTCGTCGTCCGCGAGGTCGGCGCGCAGTTCAATCGAGGTCTTGGAGCGGAACGGCTTCGTCGACAGGGTAATGCTGAACGAGTCGTTCGTGGGGAGAATCAGCGCCTCGCCGCCCTCGCGCTTGCCCCAGTACTTGATGAAGGCAATGTTGATGGGCGCTTCGACCGTCACAGTAGGTACGTGCGGCATGATTCACTCAGTTTGCTGGTTTGGGTGTTGTTGATGTATATGTGGGAATGCGTTTTTCTTCTTTTTGGATGCTGATTGGTTTTGCTTGACAGATGTGGATGGAAAATAAATGCTAGACGGTGTTCACGCGCGCGTGATTGAGATAAATCATGAAAAGCAATCACGAAAGCAGCGTGCAGGAGGAGGGGGACACGTGTCAAAGTGAACAGAAAGGAGATGGTTAGCGAGCTGGCGTGGGCAAACAGGAAAAAAAAAGGAAACACGAGGCACAATGCTGACGTAAGCGAGAAAACAACCTTGTTGCGGCTGCGGTTGTAAGGGGCGTGCAACGCTCACGTTCCCAGTGGTGGTGGAAAGAGAGAGAGAGAGGGGCTGGTAAAGTGTTTTTTTTTCTGCTAGTCGACAGTGAAGAGAACAGGAAACAAGGTGGTGGGAGTTAAAGAAAGCGAGTACCGACAATCGTCAGGCGACAACGAGTAACCGAGTGGCTGAGTGCGCTACGTGCGCAGACAGTCGCACCAGGCTTGGCGGGCTGTCGCGATCCGCCCAGCTGTCAACAACGGCACCAGAAGCCCATGCGCCGGCGCGTTCACCCGAAAGGCCTCCACGCGGATGAATTGAGCATCCTTGATGATGCGCAGCCGCTCACGAGTCACGGCAGTATGCGTGTCACTCTCATGTGGTGCCACCTCCGTACGACGGTGTTTCTGGGATACCATATTCTCGTCGTAATCCATGAAACCTGCGAAGCGACTCGCATCGGTGTGGTCCCAAAACTGGACCGTCATGGCAAACGCACTCGATTCGCCGGGAAATGGCACAAATAGAACACCCGCAACAGGTCCACACAGCTCCGAGAGGAAGCCCACCAGCTCAGTCGGCGAAATCTTACGAAACGGGATAGGCAGCTTCGTCTGAAACGCTGTGCCGCCGCTTCCGCTGGTGGTTGCGTGAGCTGGACTGCTCGTCATGGCCGGGTTGTCGCCAGTCGCCGAGTCCTTCTCACACACGTCCAGTTCGTCCATGGCATTCGCGAGGCGCTTCTGCAACGTGCGCAGACGGTGCCAGAGTATCTCACTATCGGGGAAGTGCGATGAGTCAGCTGCCAGCGAGGGGAGCAGTGCGGCGAGCTCAACGTCCATGCGCACATCCTTTGGGATTCGATGGTTGTGTGGGAGCTGACCTGTGTTGACCGACGTCGCGGCCCTGCGCTCTAGTGGCTCGCCGCCGCCGCTCGTCGCACCTTCGCGTTCCACGCGCTGGTACGCGCTGGAGTGGATGTCGATTGTGCAGCCCTTCAGTCGCTGACCATCAAGGTGTTGAACAGCTTGCTGCGCGGCACGTGGCTGCAGAAAGCTGACCTGATAGCAGTTTGACCGGCGCGCCACGTCGTACTGCAGCTTCACGTGCTCCACATCACCGAGAATAGCGAGCCACTCCGCGATGTCCTCCTTCTTGACGGACGAGGCGTCCCCATCAGTGTTGACATACACGAGCACCACGCGCGGATCGGTGGCGGGTGCCGCGTCGGACGTGGACGATAATGGCAAACCGCTCATTGTCACGCTAGGAAGCCCAATTGTGCGTTGAGTCCCTCCTGCCGGCAGAGAAGGAGAGAGAGAGTAATGGAGACAGAGCAGAGTCCAAATAGAAATACAGCAAAGGCGGCGGGGGGGGGGGGGGGGGGGGGGGNAGAGGGCACGACGCACGTCGTGAACGTCTCGAGATACGCGAAGACGCTGTCGTTTGAGCACGAGCAAACGAGGCTGAGCAGGCGGCACAAGTTAGGGGAGATAAATAGTAGCACAAAATTCCATGTAAGACGCCTTGTCTCTTTTGTAGAGATTTCAGAGAGAAGCACCGAAATGAGTAGTCAGTAAGGAAGAAAAGGCGACAGATAGAGATACTCGAACTGGTGACGATAGAGCAAATGGAGACAAATGGTTCAAAAACAAGGAGTTAGTGAGGAGGGGAAACGGTCAATAAAAACAGACGGCATTTTTTTGTTGTTGTTTCCGAGCCTACCCATTGAAGAGAGTTCTCTCGTCTGTTGCCGTAGACGCGGATGAGTGACAGTTTTGTGTTTATATGTCCTGTCGCTTTTCTCGCTTCTGTTCCTACGCCACGGCATGGGTGTCTGCGACGCACTCGTGTAGAAGACGCCTGTACACGCAGCTCCACAGGGGAATGGCGACACCGAGCACGAGGAAGACCACCACGAGGGCGTTTCGCAATTGCGTTGTGCTGACACAGTGACCGGAGCCCGAGCCGCCGTCCGCGGCGGGCAGCCAGTAGCACGTCTGGTCCGCGTGGCTCTCGCAACTCCACTGAAACACAGAGCTCGGACAGCCGCGGTCGAACACGTCCGACAGCAGCCCCGTCAAGGTTGGCGAGGGGAAGTCACCGAGGAAGTGAATTACAAAGACGCAGTAGCTCATCGCGTATGGTCGCAGCGCGCGCGGCACGACGGACAGAATCGACGCGTTAACGGGGGCGGTGATGGCGAAGAGGCACACTACCGCCAAGGCAAACGACGGGAGGAACACCGCCAGGTGGTGGGCATACAGGGCGATGAGCCCCAGCGGGAGGCACAGCGCAATCATGAGCATGTTGAAGAGCTGGCAGTTGGCGGCACCGCGAAGACCGGCACTGCCACCAAGCCAGTCGACCGCCGCGCCGCCAAGCAGCGATCCGACAATGCCGGCGGCCGCCGTTGTCAGTCCAACCGCGGACGCGGCAGCCGTCGTGGTGAGATGCAGTGGGCCCTGCACGAGCATCGGGATCGCCCAGACGGAGATGGCACCAACCACGAAGCAGTAGGTGGAGAAGCCCACAACAATGAAGACATAGTACATGTTCGTGAAGAGCGCTTTGGTGGCAAACAGAAGCGTCGGCGGCTCGGCCGGCAATGCAGCGAGAGGTTCGGCAGCCGGTGCGCCGTCGCGGCCGCGCTCGCTCGCCGCGAGCTGCGCCGTGTCGTAGTGCGCTGGAATGCACAGCACCGCAATGAGCACCGGCAGCGACACAAGCACCTCCCCGCCAAAGGCCAGTCGCCACGCACCGAGGCCGGCCACAGGCTGCGCGGCACCGACAACACCACCCACCACCATGCCCGCTGCCGTCCCCACCGGGATCGTCGAGTAGAAGATGCCGATCCACAGCGTGCGCCGCGCTGGTGGAGCGATGTTGTCTATGATCGTCACCGTGAAGCCGACAAACGCGGCCTCGCCGACGCCGACAGCGGTGCGCGAAAGCAGGAGAGCCCAATAGTTCGGTGCGGCGCCGGTCAGCAGGCACGCGGCCGCCCACACCAGCATTCCGAACGAGATGACCGTGCGCGCCTTATACCGCACGCCAAGGGAGGCAAAGAGTGGGCACGTGCACATGAAGCCAACCATGAAAGCGGACACAAGCATGCCGGATTGCGCGTCGGTCAGGCGGCCGTCGGATCCCGAGATCGTGCGGTCCACGCGCAGCGCTGACAAGGAGCCCGCCAGTGCACCGCGATCGAAGTACGTGACGAAGTTGAGCGCGGTGAAGATGATCAGCACCACGAGAGGAGTGACAACGCGCTCACACAAGGAACGCTCCGTGCCCCTGGCAGCTGCGTCGTAGCGCGACGCCCTCACCATTGGCTCTCTTTCGGCATCGTCGTCCACACTGTGCATCGTGACACGCGTCACAAAGCAACGTGCAGGCAACCTTCGGAGACGTACGAAGACAAACAAAAACAAAAATAAAAGAGCAACGGTACTAAGCACACAAACGAGAAACAGCCAATTCTATTGTTCACGCGGCTCACAAGAGAGGTGGACTAAAAGTGAAGGACACATGCGGAGAGAGAAGGGGGAGGCGGAAGGAGTGCAAAGATGACGAGAATTGGAGTAGACTGAAGCGCAACTGGCAAGGTAGACAGACACAGTAACAGCGCCACACACGAAGAGAGGCAGACAAAATTTTCCATGCGTGGAACAGTCTAAGCGCACGAGGGGGGGGGGGGGAGAGAGAGAGAGAGAATGAGACATAGAGAGAGAGGGATTTATTCTGAAATTATAGCAGTGAGTGAACCAGCAGGTACGGCTCTCGAATGGTAAGGATGCAGGCACACACACACACACACACACACACACACGTTTACCTGCACCTGGGTGAAAAACAAAATGGGAAAAAAAAGGCGGAAAAGAAAACAAAACAAAACAAAAAAGAAATTCTGGGCGGAGGAGACGGCGCACCGGTTCGTTCGCTGGAATGGTCACAACAGTGTCATCTTGGAGGCGAACTCAAGCACGGCGGAGCGGGCCACGGAAGCCGGGGTGAGGGTCTCCGCGAGAGCCGTGGCCATCTCTCGCCACTGAAGCGTGGCGGGACGATCGTGAGACGCGTTGTGTCGGACCACTGTGTTCCACGCCTCCACAGTGAAGTACTCGCCGATGCACTCCAGCATGGTCGCCTCCTCCTGGGGGACGAGTGCCTCCGCTGCGGACGCTGCGGCGACGGTGCGGAGCGCGTCCAGGGCGTGGGTAACAATGCCGAGTCGGTCCGCAGCGTGACGCGTCATTTGATACGCCTTGTAGCAGACGAGAGCGTTGACCGCGGCGCGACGTCCCCCTGCTGTGCCCTCACTCAAGGGCAGCTGTAGCGCGAGCAGCTCCACCTTGGCGGCACTCTCCGCCAACGGCGCCTCCAGCGCAGGTGACAGGCGACTGTAGTGAAGGAGAGCCGCGGCAAAGGCCTCCAGGTCGTCGGTAGTAGCGCCGTGGGACTTGAGTTGCTCGCCGTGGGCCGTGAGGCGCGCCAGCAGGTCGCTGCTGCCGTCTCCGTGTCCCGGGGCCTCCGTCAGCGATTCCGTCACGGCACGCCGCACCGCCAGCTCGGCACGCGCCAGCCACAGGCTCGCAGGAGGCGTCGCGCCGGCCGACAGCCACTCAAGTAGCCGCGTCGCGTGGCTCTCGAGTTGGGGGATCGGGAGCCAGGCGCAGCCAGCGACGAAGAGATCGAACTCCATCTCGAGCAGAAACTGCACGCGCTGCACCGCGATCGCTCTCTGCACGGCGTGCGAGTTGGCGACGCCCCCCGTGTCGGACCACTCCACCGCCGCGTGAGACAGCGCCACGGCCGCGCTCAGGCGGTCAGGCTTGACGAGGTGCGCTACATGGCAGAACACGTTGCACCACCACTCGAGCAAGGTCAGGTCCAGCGCGTGCGCCGAGACAAGGTCGCTCAGCGCCGGCGCTACCCTCTCCAGGAGCAGATCGAGCAGCGCCGTGGAGACGCTCTCCCGCGCCGCGTCGAGATCGTCGCCGTGCGCCACACGCGCCTCGTAGCGCGTCAGCAGCCCGACCACGTACACGCGCGCCACCTCAACGAGAATGGCTCCAGAAGGCGCGCTGGGGTTCGGCTCGGCCGAGGTCAGCCACAGCTCGGCGACGTCCGACGCGGCTGTGGCGTCGTTCTGATCAAGGCGGTCGTTGACGAGGCTGCCAAGCGCCGCGCGTTGCATGGTCACATCAGACAGGGCGAGAAGCCCTCGGGCGATGGCCAGCGCGTCCTCTGCGCGGCCCATGGTGAACAGCAGACGTGCGTGCAGCACGCGGCAAACTGCACCGATCTCGGCACCGTGCGAGTCGGCAGCCTGTGACACGTGCGCGTCGAACAGCTCAAGGACCGATTGCAGCGACTCCACCACCTGCGGTGCGTGTCCCTCAGCGGTTTTGGCGCCGTCCTCGCCGCTCAGCGTGAGTCGGGCGAGCTCCACCAGAACGTCCTCGTTTTCCTCCAGCGAGGCACCTTCTCGGGCAAAGCGCCGGAGCGCCACTGAGAGGGCGTGAATGACCGTCGCGCGCGGAAACGGTGCGGGCTCGCGCTGCGGTTTGTGCAGGCTGCACAGGCACGAGAAGTAGTAGCGGGCGTGGTCCGCGACAGGCACGGACTCGTCACCCAACAGCCGGACCATCTCGTGCGCGCAAAAAGCGGTGTTCGCGCGCAGGAGGAAGGCAAAGACAAGAGGAAGGTGCGCTGCCGCCTCTGAAGTGGGCACGTAGTTGGCGATCAAGAAGGTGGCGACGGGCTGCGAGAGGGCGGGAATCGTCTCAATCAGGTCCGTCGCAAGAGCCAGGAGCTCGTCCGCCATCAGAGCAGAAGACGGGGTGCTCGCGCGGCCCACAAGCTCGACGAACAGGCGAAACGCATCGTCGGACAAGCCCAGGTGGGCCGTCGCGCTCAGCTGAGCCACCAAGGGCTCCGTGGTGTCAAGGAGAGACGCAGCCGTGGTGGCGGCAGTGGCAGCGGCAGCGTAGTTCGCGTCGCGCAGATACGACAAGGCGAGCTCCAAAAACGTGCTGCCACGGAACGTGCGGCTCTTCGCGCTGGCCGGTGTGGCTCCCGGCTGGCTCTCGTCGACGACGCGCAGTGCCAGCGTCAAGAGGCCGCGGTAGGCCTCCTCGTTGAGCGCCACGTGGGCCGTGCCAGCTGGCTCACGGCAGGACGTCAAGACAAACTGCAGGAAGAGCTCTTGGTACACGCGGTTGCCGTGGATGAGACCGACGAGGCTCTCTGCGCTGGCCATGACCGCTCCAGTGGGCTCCGCCGCATTCCACGCAAGTAGCAATTTTGCAAAGGCCACCTCGACAGCCAGCTGACTGTTGAAGGACTTCTCCCGCGCGCAGGCATCCACGACGGCGCCGGCGATGGTGAGCAGCTCACGCGCCGCCTCAGGCATCTGGTCGCGGGTCACGCGTTTGGCAGTTTGCAAGCACATGAGCACGGCCTTCTCGCTTTCGGAGAGGTGGTGGCGGAGGTACTCGTCGCGGACCTGCGCGGGGGCAAAGAAGTTGTGTGCGAGGAGGAACAGGTGCGTGATGAGGCAGCGCGCTCGGGTGAGGTCCGCGGACACGTCAGGCGTCGTGACAGTTCCGCGGTGCATTGTGGATGCCCAGAGCCGCTGGGTCGCCCCCAGCATCTCCATCGTGAGTTTCAGTGGAAGGCACTGCGAGCGGCTGATGAGCCGCGCCTCGGCAACGCGGATGCGTGACAGCAGCGCCGCGAACGCAGTCACGTTTGGTCCACTCTTCACGCTGTTCACGTACGCGCGGACAGTTGTGACAAGAGCCAGTAACTCGGCCTCCATTCTGAATGCGTCGGCTGGGAGCCACGAAAAAGGTAAAAAAGTGAAAAACGAAAAGAGAGAAAACAAGAAAATGCGAGCAACACCGGCGAAAACAAAAAAAGGAAAATCTGTGTCCTCGATGGGCGGGGAGAGAGTGAGGCAAGTGCAGGTGATGTGATGTGATGTCGACACTGTGAACGGACCAGTTGTGGGTACCAGAAAAGAAGCCGACCGAACCCCAGTGCGCATAAATGAGAGAGAGAGAGAGAGAGAGAGAAAGGTAAAACTTGATGTCGTAGTCGCTGAAGCCCTAGTGGCGTCCACGGAATCAGACTGAGGGGTTTCAACAACGCCATTGTGTACGGTATTCTGTCTGTGGTAAGCAGGCAGAAAGCTTTAGAGAAACGGCCCCGGCTGCAGCCCTACAGACAAAATAAAACAAAAAGGAAACACCAGGAGAGAGAGAGAGAGAGACAGAGTGCCCAAGTACCAGAGAGGGCGGTGCCGTCCACACTTTCCCCAGAGGTGCAATGTAGCAGAGGGATGTTGAGCGCACCCATTGCTGCATGCCTCATGGGCCTTCATTGCTCAGATGCTCTTGCCGTGTGTGCGTGGTCGTTTTTTTTTTTTGTGTGTGTGTGTGAAAGATAAATTCATCATGCGACATGTTTAGTGGAGCCATACTAGAAAAAACTCATCGCACCGTCAACCACAGTCAAAAAAAAAAGATTGGGTGAAAAGGGGGAATAAAAGGGGAACTTTTACGCACAACAACAACGCACACGCCAAAAACGCGCTCACATGCGTGCATGCACGCATCTAGGCCTTTTGCTGCTGGGCGGCAATCACTCCGCGGGCGCCGGCAAGATCCTCCTCCTGCGCAATGTCGCGCTCCCGCTCGCGAACCATCTGCATAATCTGCTTCGACACACGGTGCTCGCGGACCTTGCGCTCCAGAACCGGGGTGCTCGGACCGACCGTGTACGCGTGGTACACAAACGAAAGCCAGATGTTGCCAAAGAGAATGACGCAGAGAAACACCATGGTCATCACAAAGGTTTTCCACAGCTGCAGCTGCGTCTTGCGCCAGACCCAGCGCACGCGGTTCGTGCGGAGCGGCTTCGTAACGCGGCCAATCTTGTTCATAACCAGCATGCGGTAGAAGAGCGTGCGACGAGCCAGCGTGTCCTTGACGGGCCCAGCAGCGGGTCCCCACATGCCCGGGCGGTCCGAGTACTTCGACGTTGTCGGGGTCAAATGACCACGGTTCATGCGCTGCGTAGCGTTGCGGCGAAACATTCTCAACGGGGGAGAAAGCGAGTGAGACTGTATTCGTGTGGAAACAGGAAAGAGAAGAAAGAAAAAAGAAGAGAAGGGCTTACAGACTCCAAGGAGAATCACAACTTGTATTTTGATGGCAAACACGGCGAGTAAACTACTCACTCACTGGGGTGCGAGTACGCGCAACAAGAGAGAGAGGGAGAGAGAGACAGAGAGAGAGAGAGAGAAAAAGGAGGAAAGAGAGTAGGGGATAGGAAGGTGCGTGGAACGACAAGTGCCAAACAAGGAGGGAGGCTGGCAGAAGAAAGCCGCACAAGGGACATCTGTTCCCTGCATAGAAGTTCGAGATGCATAACGACTCCGCGCACGCGAAGACGGGCAGCTGTGGTTGTCAGGCAACTCTGTACAAGAGCAAGGGGGGGGGGGAGCAGGACGTTTCTCAGGCGTAAGCACACCTGTGCCAAGATGCGGCGCAGTTTCGAGAGAACAACACCACGCAGCGAGATAAAGTGTGTACACATGGGTCTGTGTGGGGGGAGCCTGTGAATATTACATGAAAACTGCACCGTTGAGAAGTCTATCCACGGTTGAAGTGAAAGAGCGTGCACAGGAGGAAAATAAGGTGAGCGCGCTCACACGCAGCGGCACACACATCGGCTTCGCAAGGCCCCAGACAGATGGAAGCGACGAGAGGGAGAAAGAGAGGGAGTGAAGGGGGCGACGACGGGGGAGCGCTGTAACAATGAAGTATTCCAAATCACAAACCGGTTGATCATAAAGATGAATGGTGGGAAGAGAGAAGAGAGAGAGAAACAAAGAGAGAAACAAAAAGAATGGCCGCCGCTCATGAGTATCTACAGTGGGACGCATCTGCGCCTGGTCGACGGACGTGAGCCGTCCTGTGAAGGCCAAGCAAACCACAACAGGACCAACAACATCAACAACAGAGAGAGAGAGAGAAAGAGAGACAGCAAGCGCGCCGATCAGATTCGACGGCGCGGAGGCGGTTTTGGCTTGTTTACTGTGTTGGCGCAGTGCGGGATGTGCCTATCCGCGACATCTGGTGCGAAGCGACGGCTGCAGTGCGGGCACTGCACATAGTGCGCATTCTCGCTGTACGTGGGCGGTGGCAGGTTGGCTGCTGTACCGCCGCTCTTCAGCACTGTGTCCACCTGCCTCGCCTCTCGCATCGCACGTCGGAAAGCTTGACTCTCTGCGCGCCAGTCCTTCGTGGGCACCTTTGGCGCCGCTGCCGCTGCAGGCTTCCGCGTCAACCTGGACACCTTCTGAATCGTCCTGGCGTCTGCCACGTCGGCGAGTCTTTGCTTGGTCATGTTGAACGTCGGCCGCTTCTTCTGGGAGCCGCAGATGGCCGTGTGACGCTCAAACGCCTCCGAGGCGAACTTCCGCCCACAGTGTGGGCACTGTTGCCGGTAGCTGAAGTCCTCCTCCTCCTCAGCAAACGCCCCCTCGGGCAGCGTCTCGAATGTGGTAGCCAGGTTTTTCCGCGCGACAGCAGACGCGCGCGCCGGCGAGGGCGAGCTCTTTGCTGCGGTCGCGGTCATCAGCTTGGATGGTGTGGTGCGCGTGCTGGTGGAATCACCCTTTCGGCTCGCCGAAGCATCACCGACCTGGCGCGCACGGGCGACCAGTTTCGCGCCGCAGTCCTCGCAGAACGCGGCGGTCGTGTCGTCCACGTACGTGCGGCACGTCCCGCAGTACATCGCAGTGCGCGACTCCGCGTTCTGCTCGGTCTCCAGCATGACGCCGCAGTTGTCGCAGAAGTTGCCGTCCTCGTCGCAGACGGCCTCGCACGCAGGGCAGGTGATGGTGCGCACGGTGGGAGCGTTCTCGTTCTGCGCGCCGGCCCGTCGCTCGCTCGCGGCGGCCCCGTTCACCGGCTCGCCGCACGTCGGGCAGAACCGCGACCCCTCCGGCACGTTCTCGCCGCACGAGGCGCACGGGTCCGGCATCGTCTTGGAGCGCAGGTTGTGGCCGCACTCGCGACAGAACTTGGCCTTCTCGTCGTACTCGACGACGGCGCAGTGGGGGCACGTGAGGCCGCGCGGGGCGATGCTGGAGCTCTTCGGAATGCGGTTGCGGCGGGGGTGGACGCGCTCCACGTCCTCGTCCGTGGCGCTACTCGTGTCCCCCACCGCGAGCCCCGCGGAGTCCGGGCGGCCGCTGGTCGCCGGCGCCTTGACCCCCGACGCTGGGGAGGGCAGGGGCTGGCTGGGTCTGGCGGAGGCGGCGGCCTGGACGGGCTTGGCCGAGCAGCCTGGGCGGCACGATTTGAGGTGCACAAGGAGGCGATCGGGGAGGAAGCGCCGCGCGCAGTTCGGGCACGGCTCCAGGTTGTTCACAAACTCCTGGAACTGCGCCTCGGACTGCTCCTGCATTGACATGCTCTGCGTCGCCGTCTTGACCTCATCGGGGTGCTTCGGTGCTTTGCCGCGCGTGCCGGGGTCCGCCTTTTGCCACTGCACCACCTTCTTTGCGTAGCATTGAGGAATGTGGATGCTCAGCGACGTCGTGCCGAACTGGCGCCCGCAGAGGTAGCAGAACGGCAGCTGAGGCGGTGCGCCTTTATCCCGCTGTGCACTGAGACTGCGCCGCGCTTGCGAGCCCGCCTTCGACCCCGGGCGTGTCGAGCTCCCGAGTCGCGTCGATGCGGTCCCGGCGGTGCTCCCTTGGCTGGACCGCGGCGCCTTGCCGCTCACCATGGAGCTGCGCGTCGTCGGCGCCGCACTGCCGTTGCAGCCACGCAGGTGCACCGCCAGGCGGTCGGGTGCGAAGGTGCGCGCGCAGTTCGGGCAAGGGCTCAAGTTCGACGAGAACTCGCGGTACTGATCGTCGTTGAGCTGCCGCTTGGTCGTCGTGGCGTTCCCTTGCCAGTTGACCGTGTCGGGGTCCTTTGGCCTGTTCCCGCGCGTGGCAGGGTTGGCGTTCTGCCATTGCGCGGTTTTTTTCTGATAGCACTGGGGCACGTGAATGCCGATCGAGGCGCTACCGAATTGCTGCCCGCACAGGTAGCAGGTCCGAAAAGCTGGACGACTGGCCATGCCTCGGCTGGAGGCCATGCTCCCGCCACCACCACCGCCACCAAGGCCCTTGCCGCCGAGCATCAGAGTACTAGCGAAGAAAAAAAAAACAATGAGGAGTGTGGAGAACAGGTCACACACGAAAGAAGGAAAATCACAAGCACAGAAAAGAAAGGACAATGTCGGCGATGTGTGTCACAAAAACGTCACGCAAAGTGAGAGACTATTCAGCGGTGTGTTTCAATAACTTCACGGTGGTAACGACAGAGTGAAGAAACAGCCGCAGGGGCGGAGAGAATGAAAGTACAGTGAGAAACAGGTTAATTGGAGGACGGATGACGGTGCACATGTACGCGGGGGCAGCCGAGAATCACAATCGCAGGTCTCAATGAGAGAGCCACGTGCGTAGCGGTACTGCTATGCGTGCAGCTAGCCGTGAAACAGAACTTTTCCACTGGTGGCATGTGGATCGTTTCCTTGTCCAACAAAGGAGAGTAACCAAGCACACGGTGGAAGCAACCCGTATGAGTGCGATGAGTGAGTCCGTTCTTTGCCCCACGGTTAAGTGTGAGGTACGGTTGAACCGTCTTCGAGGTTATGCATCCGTGTATGTGCGGGCTTCGCGGGGCCACGGAGTGATTAGTGTGCGCGAGGGGAAGCTATGCATTTCCTTTCTGGTTCTTTTTTTCTCGGAGAGGGCGATGATCCGTTACCATCTAGACCGGTGAACACAGGCAACAGAGCAAAGTTCACTTCGTAGTCGGTTCCTCTATGCTTCCTTTGCCTTGTTCTCAGCAAGAGGAAGAGCACGAGGTGAAAATGACCAACGACATCGGCGTACACTACAAACGAAACACGAAACGGAACAGAAGGGCGCGTTACGAAAACAAAAAAAAAACAAAAAATTACGACATCAGCAAGGAGAGGGACTAACCTTGATTGCATCGCTCGTCTTCTCACTCTTCTCACGCGGCCCTTTCACCCGCTTCTGTTCGTTTTGTGGAAGGCTAAAGTTTCCTACAGCAAATGGATCTGACATACGCAGACGAACCTAGAGCACACCCACTCACACACGCGCCGATCGGCACGGGAGAGGCGAGCAACGTTGACACAGAAAAACACAAACACAAACACAAACACAAACACAAAAAGGCAGAAGGCCGCAAAAACAACAACACAAAGAGGTTAAACCAAACGACGGACATGAAAACGGCTTGAATTCACCCACGTCGCACACACGGCGGCTTCTTCTGGCCCGCACTCGGTGCAACGACAACGTGTAGGTGCGACGGCGCGTCAGCTGGTGCGCAGGGCTGTAGAGCACCGGTGGCGACACAGTGCTGGTCGATGGTGTATGCGTGTGCGCGCTTATTGGATCGCCGTAGGACCGGGGTTCTTGACAGTCGACGGGTACTTGGCACCCTCGAGGGGCTTGATGCGGAACTGCTGGCCGGGGTAGATTTCCTGCGCGAGCGCCTCGAGGCCGTCAGAGCGGCCAAAGCCTGGCTCAGCCTTGGCGCGGTGAATGCCGTACTTCTTGGCATTCTCCTCCTCCTGCTCAAAGGCGGCCTTGTCGGCAGCCTCAAGCGCCTTGAAGGCGACGTCCAGCTCGTGCAGCGGTGGCAGGGTGGCCGTGCCTTGCTCCACGCGTGCGGCCTCACGAATGGTGTGCGGCTTGTACGCGAGACGGTCCCAGCTAGCGAGGCGGTCGAAGAGCGTGCTACGGCGGTTGACCTGGTCGAGCTCAAAGGTGAGCACGTAGTTATCGTCGAACCACGGATTCGGCATCGTCCAGCCGGCGAGCTTGCCAAAGAAGCGACCGAAGCCGCGGTAGCACGGCACGACGAGGCGGTTGTCGAAGTTGCGCGCGACCTCGCGGAAGCACTCCACGTGCGAGTACGTCTCTGGGCCGCCCAGGTCGAACTTGTAGCGCACCGCGCGCTGAGACATGGAGCAGCGCACAACAGCACGCGCCGCGTCAACGACCCACGTCGGCTGCACCTGTGTGTTGGGAAAGCACGCCGGATACACGTAGCGACCGAGGCCACGGTAGCGGTAGTTCTTGCCGTACAAGGGGCCGAAGCGGATGATGGTGGCGTCCGGGTGATTGGCGCCCACCGCATCCTCGCCACGCGCACGGAAATCAACGTAGTTCGACTCGGAGGCGAACGTCGCGTCGAGGCCATTGCAGAAAATGACGCGCTCCGCACGCACGCTGCGTGCCGTCCAGCTCACATTCGTCGCACCAGTCAGGAAGACGTCGTGGTGACTATTATTCGCGTACTCGTTGTGAAAGTCGACAGCGAAGATGAGCGTGTCGCTGCCGTTGGACGCCACATTGACCTGGATGCGGTCGGTGACATCGCACTCATGCAGCTCAATCTTGTCCGGGTACTCCTGGAGCAGCAGGTCCAGGTCTGAGCCCTTGGGGATCAGAGTGGGGTAGCGCGTGGTGGCGCGCACCTTCTCAATGTCGGGGTGCTCGCACAGCTCACGAACCACCTCGGTGCCGAGGTAGCCGCTCGCGCCGAACACCGTGACGCGCTTGGCTGGCTTCGGGTTGAGGCGCCGACGCTCGTGCGGCAGACGCACAGCGGGGTTCGGCAGCAGCATGGCGTCCCAGTAGGGGCCACGCTCGTAGCCAAAGCCGCCACCGGTTGTCTTGGGCTTTTGCGTGGGGTACATTTGGTTAAGATCCTTACGGTCCATCGACATGGACTCGGCCTGGTGACCGTAAGGGTCCCAGAACGTACGCACGCCCTCAGCGGCCGCGACGGCTTGCACACTCCTGGATCCGTAGCGAAGCATCGTGCAGGGACAAGAAAAACCCGGCAACAAGAAGGGGGCGGTGAGACGTCACGAGAGAGTACAAGAAAAAAAAACTCGAGAAGAGCACGAGCAAGTGATACTGACTGACTAGACTATGCTACGACAAAAACGAACAGTAAAAAAAAAAAAAGAGAGAGAGTAATGACAAGAGGCGTCTACAAAGCAACCAACACGCGAGCTGCGGTGAAGGAAATTGCTCTACTGTGCTATAAAAAGAAAATACAGAGGACGCAAACACTAGCCCTAGAACTGCCACGTGCGGGTGTGGGTGTGTGGGTGTTGGCGTGTTAGAAAATGAGGAGAGAAAGGGATCAGGGGAGATAAAGACTTGTGTGTAAACAGAGGGCACGGAGTATAAGAGCGGGAGACGCAAACTTAAAAGGTCGGGATGAGCGTCACACCAAAAACGGCTGGCTTTTGACCACTTCGCCACACAGCGATGCCATCTAGTTGAGCCGAGGCTCTCGCCGGTGACGACATCACTCAGCAATCGTAGACAGCACCTTGGCGATGTGTGCGTATGATGAACATCGGCCCTTTTTGCCACTTCACTAAACGCAAAAAGAGTGAACGGCAGAGGCAAAATTTTCACTTGTTTGCTGCGCTTGCGTTGATTCAGCCAAGGGTTGTCGCTCCATAATCATTGGTGGCACGATCAGGTTTCTGTTTTGCGTCACTTGATTGATTGACTGATTGATTGATGGATGGATTGATTGACTTTCATTTTGTTGACAACTAGTACTTGCATACCAGACGTTGCTATCGCGTGTGCGTTCCACCGTACATGTATCGTTATTCTCCTGCCCAGCAGGAGTTACTCATTCTCAACGACAATAGACCAGTCCTGCGTCACACGCACGGCAGGCTTGCGGATGATGATCGACGAGCCTACGCGCTCAAAGTCGAGCTCTGTGGACACCTCGTGCACGCTGCCGCTGCCCGGAGCCGGGTCCACCAGATCTGCCGGTGCGACAATGGTCACCACCGTGCGGATGCTGCGCGGCTTGCCGTGGTGGCCGAGCAGCACAATGCGCTCCACCTCGTTGACGTGGTCCTGACCGCCGCCGGCCGGTGCGTCGGGGTGGGGGGTGTTGCGCAACACGCCCTTGGTGAACTCAAACGCGCGGTAGGCGTAGGCCCCGCTTTGGTAGTCGAACGTCTCACCGTCGTCAAGGTACAGCTCGCCGCGGCTGTCGCCGTGGTCGTCGAGCGCCACGTAGAGCGTGAACGGGTCGTAGCGCGTGGCGGGTGTGCTGCGGCGCAGGCGGAGCTTCATCGCCACTACGTGGCCGCCGCGCAGGAACATCGGGATCGTCTCGCGGTCCACAGGCATCGTGTAGACGGCGCCGCCTGCGGGCACCATCTCTCCGCTGTGGTAGTTGAACCAGCGCGCGCCACGCGGCAGCGGCACGACGGTCGACGTCGCGCCTTTATGCACCACTGGCTGCACGAGAAGCGACGGGCCGAATAAAAACGTGTCCTGCACCTCTCGGAGGCCGTCCTCCAGCGGGAACTCGTAGATCAGGGGTCGCAGGATCGTGTCACCGTGGCGGTGCGCGGCGTAAAAGGTGGTGTACAAGTACGGGAGCAGCGCGTAGCGTAGCGCCAGGGCATTGCGGATGTGGAGTCGGCCCTCGGACGAAAAGGTCCAGGGCTCGCGGCGGCGGGTGTCGAGATGAGCGTGCGCGCGCATGAACGGGTAGAAGACCCCGGACTGCATCCATCGCACAAACAGCTCCTCCTCCGTCTCGTAGAAGAACCCGCCGACATCGGCACCGGAGAAGGGGTAGTTGGAGAGGGACAGCGAGAGCAGCTCGGGAAAAGTGTTCTCGAGGTGGTCCCAGCGCGCCATGTTGTCTCCATTCCACATCGCCGCGTAACGCTGCATGCCGGGGAAGAAGGAGCGCGTCAGGAGAAACGGACGCTCGGTTCGCACCTCCTGCGTGCGGGCCTCAAGTGAGCCCTGGTACGCGGACATGATCGAGAGCAGGCAGTACTCATTGTGTAGGTAGCGGTGCTCGACGCGCTCGCCGGCGTCCGTCACGTGCAGTGCGTTCTTCGCCATCGTGCCCTTGACGCCCTGGAAGACCGAAGGCTCGTTCATGTCCACCCACGAGTGAATCCGCGAGGAACCGGCATAGCGGTCCTCGTGAAAGTACGCCGCGTACCAGTCCCGCGTACGCTTGTTCAGGAAGTCCGGCCACGAGCTCATTCCAGGCCAGCAGGACGCCTGATACGGGCTCTTGCCGTCGGCCGCCAGCACGTAGTAGTTCCCTGCCGTCGCCTCCTCGTGGACAAAGTACCCGGGCTCGATTTTAATGTGCGGGTCCTTGATGGTGACCAGCTTGCGGCCCTTCGACGCGAGAGCCTCAACGATGATGCTAGGGTCGGGGAAGTTGTACTTGTCCCAGGTAAAGTACTTTTTCTTGTCCGTGTGCTCCACGTCCAGCCAAAGCACGTCGTACGGCATGTCGTGGCGATCGAAGCCTTCGTCAATGGCGAGGCAGTCGCGTGTACTGAGGTAGTTCCAGCGACACTGATGGAAGCCCAGGCTGAAGTACGGCGGGAGCAGGGTAGGACCCGTGAGGGAGGCGTGCTGCCGCTGCACGGCGGCCGGCGTTGGCCCAGGGAGGAAGAACAAGTCCAGCACCCCCACCTCCGCGTCCCACGCACACGTCGGGACGCTGGTGTCTGGCAGCATCTTCACCGTCATCTCAGCCGCGTTCAGAAACAGGACACCCGCCGTCGCGTGCGCCGAGTACGCCATGATGAACGGAATGGAGCCATAGAGCGCCTTGGAGCTGTTCACCGGGTACTGGAAGGCGTCGGTGTTGTACATCTCGTACGTTTCACCCGCGCGCAGAGGCAGGTCGGCCGCGTGCTCAGCGAGGCCGTACAGTGTCTTGGCGGTGGGGAACGTGAAGGTGGCCTTGGGCGAGGCGAGCCCTTGGGAGCGAATCTTCACCTCGACCAGTTCCTGGGCGTGCCCGCTGAATCGTAAAATAATGTAGGGTCCGTCAACAGTCACCTCGAGCACGCTCTCCGCGAGTGTCACACGGCAGTGTGCCGGATCGGCGCAGGCGATGGTCATCGCGCTGTCGTCGAGCGGCGACGCGGTGATGGCGTGGACCACCTCGAACACGCTGCCTGTGCTCGGGCGAGCCGTAAAGCGAATCACGCTGCCCGCGAACGCCTCGGCGTGAAGGGTGTAGGCGCCGCTGTCCACATGTGTGACCACCGCACCGTGGGCCCACACCGTGCTGCACAGCACGAGCAGGACAACCACAAACCGGACCACAACACGGCGAGAAAGCATTGGAGGCTCCGCTGCGTGAGACCAGGAAAGAAAAAAATGAAGGAATGAGGCCCCAACGAAGAGCAGAACAGGATGGATGTGTGAAAAAGAAACTCTGAGCCGCTCTACTGTGTCTGTACTATGTGACGGCGCACACACACACACACTATATTTCTCTCTGACGCGTGTATGTATAAATGCACCTGTGCGTGTTTGCGCAATAAATTGCTTCTACTGCAGCGGGACAATCAAACGTACATGTGACGGGTGGCGAGGAGACAGATGAGCACAAGATCAGCAGTGACCAGCCAGTTTGAAAATAATTTGGAGGGGCGAGCATTGTAGTCGTGGCAAATAGAGAGGGAGAAGATGAAGTAGACGTCCAGTGTGATGTGCAGCTAACGGGGCCGCTGACAGTGGCACATCGCAAGCACGCAAGCTGCAATATTTCCCGGACAAGCGCATGTGTCAAATTGATCTCAGTCCATGCCTGCGGCATCAGACGGTTTACTGTGCACACGCACAGGGTTGTTCATTCTGTCTGTTTGCCGTGTCCGTCTGTTGTTGTTGTTGTTGTTCTTGCTTTGTGTGTGGTCAACCATTTGTGTAAACGGGCGATGACGTGCTACTTTCAAGGCGGAAGCAGTGCGAGAAATTCATCGATCTCGAGAAAGCGCATGTGCGCGTTTGATGCAAACTGCGCGTGCTGCTGCGCGGCAAAGGCGGCCCGTCTACGTGCCGTGCCGACCACGATGGAGCTGGCCGCATCGGGGGGCAAAGAGCGGTTCAACTCCGATGTGATAAAGTGCAAAAGACCACTGCACTGCGGCAGAACAAATGACGCGTTGGCGCCAATCGTGGCGCTCACGTAGGACAGTATGGACAGCACAACAGTGACATCGACGGTGGCGCAGTGAGCTGTGCACAGAGACTCGATGGCCGCGGTCACGCGGCGAAACTCGTCCTTGCCAGCGTGGTGAAGGGAGGGGAGATGGTCAATGAGGCACACAGCGTAGCCACGCTGCGAGTAGCGAAGTAGTACGTTGCCGAGAGCCGATTGTCGGGCAGCGAGTTGCCCGTCGTCCTGCGCCGGGGCTGTGTCGCTGTGAAACAGGTGAAGCAGCACGTCGTCCAAAAAGAGCAGCACGAGCTGTCGGGAGACCGATTGGCTGCCCGCGGCGCCGCGGCGTCGGAAGCTGTGGTAGATCACACGCGGGTCCGGCCGCTGCCACTCTGTGAGCGCACCGGACGGAATCGCGCTCGCGGCGGGGCCCACGACGAGGTGCAGCGGCGGCAGACGTTTCTTGGCGCGTATAATGTCCAGCGTGTGGGCCCGCAGCCGCTCCAGCTCGCTGCGTGGGGGCGACGTGAGGGCGGCGGCAAGTCGGCATTCGAGGTCGGCGCGGCTCGTGGCACGATCGGCACGCACGCGAGTCAGGCGCATCGCGGCCTCGGCAAGCGGCACCGCGTCGGTCACGCTCGAGGCCACGCTCGCTGTTCGCTTCCGACCTCGCCGCGCCGGCTTCGCAGAGGCGACGATGCCTTGCTGAACGGCCTCCTCGTGGGTGACGGCACGGTGGAGGAGTGGGGTGCGGGCGGGGATCATCTTGCGACCCGGTCGGTCCCAGCGTATGTAGAGCTGACAGTGGTTTGGCACCTGGCTCAACGCAACGTTCACGGCAGGCTCATCGAGAGTGGTCATGCCCAGCGCCGCCGCGATCTCGGAGCGACGGTACACCAGCGACCCGTCATGAAGGGTGAGCAAGGCCAGTGCGTTGGTGTCGCGCACCACGATGGGTTCCTCCGGGCGACTGTGTGCGGTGGGGGCAAGGTAGAACGGAAGCCAGAGATCCGTCGGCTTGACCTTGTAGGCGCGGGCGAAATCCGACAAGGGTAGCGCAGCGTCACTCTGTACGAAAGTCATTGCACAGATGAGGTAGGTGGGTTGTGCTCAAAAAGAGGAAAACGAAACGAAAGAACAGTGGCGGTATCGAAGGCGGAGCGGCATAGAGGGGGGGGGGGGGAGGGAGGAGAAGGTAGGTAGATGGGAAATTGTGGCCTGCAAGAAGCGCCGCCGTGTGTGTGTGTGTGTGTATGTGTGTGTGTGTGTGTGTGTGTGAGGCACAAGAGGAGAGAAAACGAGAACGTGAGAGAGGACGCCCGAAGCGGTCAGTTTTTGACACCCAAGAAAAGACACACGGAGAAAGCACGTCATTGACATACAGTCTCAAGTACATCGAAATGCCGTCCAATTGAACACTCTGTGTATGTGTGTGGATATGGATGAATGAGATGGGCAATGTCAGAAGGAAGCAAACCTAGAAACGATATGAAAACAAAAAAAATCGAGAGAGATCGTACCATTGGAAGCAACACAAGAAAAGCAACAGAATGAAGGAAAGTGAGGAAGCAATGAGAGAACAAAAAAATTGCAAGGACCACACAGAAAGACAAAAAAATCGACAGCAAGAGGGGAAACGCTGTTCAAGTCACATTGAGACGTGAAACAGCAATTGTCCTTCCCACCGTCGACATTTTTTTTTTTAATTGGAACATCGATGTTTCCTTTTGCATTCTTTGTTTTAGAAAATAACCCACCCGTGATCGCGCAAGGCATCTTTTATGCCCGCGGAAGCCAAATTGTGGTCTTTGCCGCTGTCCGCGTGTCCGACGGGGGTCATGATAGCAATGAAGCACGTCATGCCATCCACAAGCATCGACGTGCCGCTCGCCTCCGCTGGCAAAGTGCAGTCCAGGTCGGGTGCGCAACTCACCGTGCGAGCCGGTGCCGTCGCCGTGCTGTCCGATGTGCTTGGCAAAGGAGAGGCGATAGCAAAGCCACACTCGGCCTTCGCCGTGCGGTAGCGTACATCCGGGAACACCTCGCCGTTGTCCAAGCTGCTGATGACCATGACCGTGACACTGCGAGGTGGAATCTCGGGTGGGGGAAACTGCAGCCACTCCACATCCGTCCCGGGAGCTGCGGCTGAGTCGTCCGCTGGTGTGGCGGCTGTGGCAAACAACGAGCGGTAGTAGACGTCCGTCGCAAAGAACACGGGCACCTCCCCGCAATTGACAATGGCAATCGGCACCGGCACGAGGCTGCCACCGGCGGCGCCTGACGCCGCCACACGAGCGCTGTGCGACTTGGGCTGGCTCGCAAACTGCTTCACTGTGGCACGCAGCTTCGCGTGCAGGTCCTCCATGGGCAGCACAGGCGCCATCAGGGACGACGCGCCGGGGGGCGTGCCGTCGGTGTCGGCAGCGTCGCTTTCAGTCGGGCACCGCGCCTCCAGCGTGCTCAGATACTCCTTGTTGAAGGATGCCTCCGTGACCCGCCCCTGCTGGGGCTCCGACGCGTCCGTCAAGAAGAGGCCGACAACGGTCAGCACCACGCCACCCTTGCACTTGCGCCACGATAGGTGCACCGTGGCGGAGCGATGCTGGTCGGCGAACGGACTCGCGACGAGCGCGATCTCCGTGTTTACGGAGCCATCCTTCGACCCGTTGCGCTCACACACCCGACGGACGTCCTCCAGTGACGTCACCGTCTGCGCGACAATGGTGGTGACGCGCTCGTCGACCGCCTCCTGCGATTCGTCCGCGCAGACCCGCGCCGTGACGAGATTCGGCTGCACGGCCACAAGCACCTCATCGTTCTTCTCGGCGTAAAAGTACAGCACGACGACCAGAATGCGATCGCACCATGCCGGCATTGACAGCCGATACGAGACGACGCCGCCAATGCCCGAGTCGTTCGTGTTGCCCACTACGCCAAAGCAGCCACCTGTGCCGACCGGAATGCCGTCGCGAGGTGTAAAGTCGTAGAAGCAGTGGAGCGCGAGACTGCCGCAAAGCTGCAGCGTCGGCTCAAAGTCGTCGAGATCGCTCAGAACGTGGTTGCGCACGGCAAAGCCGCAGTACGGGGTGGAGCTCAGGAGCGAGCCCAGCGAGGCGCCAATATTTGCGACCGTGGCGTCGACCTTGCGGGTGGGCACCAGCACACCGGGCGAGCCCAGGCGGTTCTTCGGGTTCCACGTCTCCTGCGTGGGGCGGGACGGGATCGCGTC
>JASANQ010001113.1:0-31801 GCA_030849645.1 Wallacemonas sp. Wsd | reverse complement strand
CTTCATGGTGTCGTCACGGAGGGTGTCCTCGGCGACGAGGGTGTCCACGATCTGGTGCTCCTTGATCGGCATGGAGAAGACGAAGATCTCCTCCAGGCTCGTGATCTTCTGGTCCTTCACGAGGCGGCCCAGCTTGGTGCACGGAACCCACTCCTTCTCGTCGCTGCCACGGGGGCCACGAGGAGGGCGGCGGTCGCGGCGACCCTGGCCAAAGCCACGGTCACCACCCTTGGGAGCCTCAGCGGGCGCGGGTTGAGTGTCAGCCATTGTTTTCCGGTGTAAGCCTTTGAAGAAGAAAAAAGGAGGACAAAAGTAGTGAAGCAACAGTGAACGCGTTTGAACGCGGCAGAATGGTAGAAGGGGAAGAAGAAGGTCGAGTGGAATAAGGAAGGAAGGAAACATCAACAGGCTCAGGCAACTAGCAGCAGTCACAAACAGGAGTCATGATTGGAATGGTGTCGACTCAGCCGTGTGAAGCGGACGCAATATTCGCCCCGTGACTTGTTGTTGTTGCTTTTACGGTTGCTCTTGATAAATAAGGCAGCCCACTTCCACACGCCATTCGCCCCGTAGGCGACCACCAACGTGGCCGAGCGGTGTGGCAAGCGGAGGACACGATGTGAAGCCGTCAGTATTTCGATTCGTGTGCACTGAGGAGTTGGTTTAGAGAGGGAGAAAGAAAAGAGTGAACAGAAAATCGTTCCACGATTGATCACAATCACATGCAAGCACAACAACAAAGAGTAATAAAAAAAATCAGGAGTCACAATTGTCGCAACGCGCAAAAAAAAAAAAAGGTGGTGAGCAACGACAAACGCAAAAGAGGTCGCAGCATGGAAAGAAATCTTTTGGTGTTGGCAACTGTAGGAAGGTTGCGTGTGAAGAGAACGAGAGAAAGAGAGACAGAGGTGGGGAGAAAGACAGGGCCACATACAAAACAAAAAGGAAGCGATGGCGGTGTCTGTCAGAAACACGAGACTACAGCTTCGTGGTCCGCTCCAGGGGTCGAATGAAGTTGCTAGGAATCCATCCACGCCGACCATTGGGGGAGTGATGATGGTTTCCATCCACAGGCATGGCGTCACACCAGGCACCTTCTGCGTAGTCCTCAACAATGAACTCGTCACCTGCCTTGAAGGACAGGTAGCCATCTTCGCCAGTGCCTTGGTAGTCATAGACGGCCTGGAAAATCCGACGACTGCGCGAGGCCCGGTCCGCTTGTGAGGTGGATGCCCCCGTTGGGCTGGCCGTGTACTCGTGCACAAACGGCGTGGCCTCCTCTGATTCGAAGCCCCTGTCGGAGTCCAGAAGCGAGTCGTCGTCCTCCTCCTCAGAGTCCGTGTTGGAGGCAAACTCTTCGTCTTGCGTGTAGACATTCCCATACTCGTCCTCGACGGGGTGCCGCGCACGAACGCGACGGCGGGCTGGTTGCTGCTTCGGTTGGAAGGTGCTCGCGAGGCGGCTGTAGAGCACCTCCGCGATGATCAAAATGATGCCGAAAAGCAGCCACGTTTTCCACCGTCCCTTGCCACCGCCTCCGCCCTCTGCGCCGGCGGCGGCAGCGGCTTGCGGTGCGCTGTTGGGTGCGACGCGCACCGGGATCATCTGGCCGTTGGGGCCACGTTGGAACTGCGTGCGCTCTTGCTGCGTGTTGGCAAACGCACGAACCGCCTTGACGCTGTAGTAGGTGCCAAAGCACACCGCAAACAGCTCCATCGTGGAGCGCAGCGTCTGGACGAGCACGTTCGTCAAATGACCGGCCACTTCCATCTTGGCCTGCAGCTGCATTTGCCTTCGCTGCTCGCGTTGTTGGTGAATCAGCTGCCGGTTCTTGCGGCGCTCGGCACGGATGCGACGGCCGCGCTCCTCGGGTGTTTCGTTCAGCGGAGGGAGCGTGCTGGCCACCTGGTTGATGGGCGAGCCCGGGCCGTCTGCCTGAGTCGGAAGAAGGCTCCCGCCTTGTCCGGGTGGCGCGTTGGGATCGGCTCCGTTGAGGCCGCCAGTGAGACCATTGGTGCCGAACCCGCTGTTCTGATTCATGAAGGAGTTCGAATTGCCGTACATCCCGCCGCTCATGCCGTTGCCGCCGTACATGCCACCTCCACCCATACCGCCGTACATGCCAGAGCCGAGGCCGCCGCCGTACATGCCCCCGCTCATGCCGCCTAAGCCGCCACCGTACATGCTACTCATGCCGCCCATACCACCCAAGCCGCCCATGCCACCGTACATGCCGCCCATGCCGCCCATTCCACCACCGTACATACCACCTCCGTACATGCCGAAAAGTCGAAGAAGGAAAGAGGGGGGGCTAAATACAAAAATCAAAGAGAGAAAAAAAAGGACACAGTGTAATGTGTGTATGTGTGACAAAAAAAAGGTACGCTCACCCTTGATATGCAGATGGCACAGCGAAAGACCAGGGAAAAAAAAAGGCCAGCTGAAAAACACGAATTACTGCCAGTTAGTGTGTAGAATATTTTGCATCGAGACAAGGATGGACACCAGATGAAGCAAGGAGAGAGAAGGAGTGAGGCAGGAGATGAGGTGGCAAAATGTGCATGTCGTGGTTGTTTTTTGTTTTCGATCGTAGGGACTGCCGAGAGACACACGTAGAAAAAAAGCGCAGACTTTGCGCAACCTAGCAGTTCGGTATATCTGTGCCGTGATGATGAGGCAGGCTGCAAGGTTCGTCGTGTGTGTGTGTGTGTGTGTGTGTGTGTGTTTGTGTGTGTGCAGGGCAGGGTCTCTGGCTGTATTAGATCAAGCACAACCCAGATGCAGGTTCGTCCATCAAGTGGTAGGTGGCTCACTAATGCTGAGTGTGCAGTGCGCGGAAACTGTGTTGTTTGTGGTTGATGGTTTTATTTGTGTATTCTTGTAGAAAGAGAGAGAAGGGGAAAAAAGGGTATGCAAGGAACAAACAGGAGTTGTGGACCGAGAACTTGGACGAGCCCACGACGGGTCACCTCTTGGTGGTCGTCACCAACAGTGGATATGATGCATCGGCCGTGACGCAAGAAAGAAAGAAGAACGAAAAAGGGCAGTGCCACGGGACGTTCATTTGCTGCACATTCCAGTGTTCTCCTGTGGGACTGACAGGCAAAGATGGGGACAGAAACAGACCAAGGTGTGGAGGCAAGTCGAAAAACTTCCACACACCAAAAAAAAAAAAAAAAGCTGCAACCGACAGTGTGAGAAAGGGAAACAAAAAAAGAAAAGAAACAAGCGAGAGAAAACAGGGTGACAAAGCTGCATGTGGTACACCCCCAACCCCACACCTCTCCTTGTTGATGTCGTTTGCTTTCCCTGTCCAGGAGGTGAACACTGGGCAAGCGTCAAAACAAACGCGAAAAAAAAAGCACGGGAAATCTACTCTCTAAGCAGAGAGAGAGAGAGGGGGTGAAAAAGGAAGATAGGAAAAAAAGACCGAACAGTTGAAAGCGTACAAGGGTGTTTTTGACGAGCTGCTACCGTTAGGCAAGGCAGGCAAGAAAAACGCCACGAAGCAAGCGGCAGCCTGGAACAAAGCAAAACAAATGCTTGCTTCCGAATCTGCACCCAACAGCCGCGTCCATCTAGGAAAAAAAACTACAACTGAAAAGAGCGAATTGAGATGATACATGAGGGCAGGGAGGTGCTTAATCGCTCAAAAAAAAACGAGCAAAGCGAAGAAAGGAATCGAAATCCTGAAGAGCCACATCGGTGGCATATATCGATGTGGTTGCTTATTCGTCTCATCGTTTGTTTTGTATGTGTGGGTGTGGGTGTGTGTTCTGAGCTGTACATGCGAACAACACTGGATGAGAAACAAGAGTGCAAGTAAAAAAAAAACAAATGCTGGGTCGAGGATCCATTGACACCCAAGAGCGACAAGCATCGTCAAGTATTCTCACTGAAAGAAAAAAAAAACAGATATTCTCCGCATCGAGAGCACTACAACTTCCATTCATCCAAGTTGATTGCTTGTCCAGATCGCTTCGCCTCACGGAGAGCCTCTAGTTTGGCGCGCATCTCCGCTTCAATGCGGTCCGTTTCTTGGCGCATCTTGGCCATGCTTTGCTCGTGAACCATGCGCTCAGCCTCCAAGGACTGAATGCATTCCTTCCGCTGCTTGCTCATCTCGGTGGATTTGCGGCGACGCGCAAGGTTTTCCTTCTCCTCCTCCTCGCGGCGGACGGCCTCTGCAGCCGCGAGTGCAGCTGCGCGCCGATCATCGTCTGCGCGCTGGCGAGCCGCTTCTTCCTGGCGCGCCTGCTCTCGAAGACGGTCGAGCGAGGCTTGGGTTTCCTGCTGTTGCTGCGCTTCGCGAAGGCGGAGTTCGGCTGCCCGCACGGCAGCGGCCAGCTCGTCCTCTCGTTGCTTTTGCAGCACATTGCGCTGCATCTTGTTGAGCTCGGCCACCTTGGTCGCGCGCTCTCGCTCGTCCGCCAGCATCTGGCGCTCCACATCGAGCGCCTGCTTTTGCTGAGCCAGGTCGCGCAAGTGCCGATCCATCTCAGCCTGCTGCGCCTTCTGCACCGCCGCCACCTCCTCCATCTTGACGGCGGCTTCGGCGGCCTTGCGTGCACGCACCACATCCTCCTGCTCCCGGCGCAGCTGATCCTGCTCGCGCTCCTGCTGGCGGCGAATCTTGTCCTGCTCCTCGCGCTCCGCCTCGCGACGCTTCTGCATTTCCTTCCACTCGTCGGCCCGCCTCTGCTCCTCCTTCTCTAAATTTTTTGAGTACTCCGCCTTGGCACGAGAGACCTCCTCGGCACGCCGCAGCTCGTCCTGCTTCTTCTTGAACCACTCGGCGAAGGAGCCCTCGTAGGCGGGACCACGAAAGTCGCGCTTCGCATTGCCATTCACATTCGCGTGCGAACTCTTCTTATACTGTTCGTAGGCATCCTTGAAAAGCTGTTCATCCGTCGTGTAACGAGGGGCTTTGCTAGGCGAAGCGGCCTCCGGTGAGGCTTTCCGGTTTTGCCACGTTGGCGAAAAGGCGCCTTGCTTGCGTGACAGTTCGCGGTCGTAGGCCGAGCGCTTGGCCGGATCCATGAGCGTCTGGTACGCACTAGAAACAAGCTTGAACACCTGCTCGCCGTTGGGGTTTTTGTCGGGGTGAAGTTGGAGGGCCTTTGCCTTGTAGGCCTTTCGAATCGCATCACTAGAGGCCGAGCGCGCGACGCCCAACAGAGCGTAATGATCCTGCGACTCCATCTAGACAGTTTGTAGGTAGACAGGAAAGCAAGCGCAGAAAGCAAGGGAAAAGCAAACGTTTTCAGCACGGCTGTCGTTACTGCTCTGTCGAGAATGGGAATGTGGGGTGATGCGCTGTTTGAACTCACCACGTTAAGATGCTATCAAGAGAGAAGCGGGACGAGATGTGGTGTCACAACACCTAGAGAAAGAAAACAAAAGAAAAGAAAAGAAAATCTCACAGTTTTAAGCAATCACAAAAAAAAAAAAAAGAGAGAGCAAATTACTGAGAACGGATGTGAGTTCGGTTCTCAAAGTGTTTGAAAGAAGTGTTTGACGTGGAGTGAGAACAAAAAAAAAAGAGAGAGAGAGAGAGAGAGAGAGAACGTAGAGAATGCAGGGTGGGGACAGGAGCGAGGATGAACAGAGGAGGATATCGATCACACCAACACATGCACGCATCAGTGTGCACATACAATAAGCAAGATACGGTAGACGAGCACACGGAGGGATGGAGCTAGACCAAACACCGAATGCAGCGACGCCACGCATGACGGTCGCCTACAGGCTGGCGCGCGTCCACCTCGCGCTAAAAACACACACAAAAAAAAAAGGGAGTGTGACCAGGAGTGCGCACAGGCCAGGTATTGGATGCACCTGATGTCGGCAGCTGCAATAAACAAATGAAAGCGTTTAGATTCTGTTTCTGGTCTGACGATGGTGATGTGGTTGCCGCAGTCGCCTGAGCATTTACGTTTGTCACGGACGCCTCTTGTGATGAGCCCAGCACGAAAAAAAAGAACAGGGGCAAGAAGGAAAGAGGAAAAGGAGCACACCGAGTTTCCGTAACGAACAACTTCCGAAGAGAGAACGCGGAAAGAAACACGCACATGAAAAAAAAAACGACAATACGAGAGGAATATACAAGAGTACCAGTGTGTTTGTGTGGCTGAGGGAAGACAGCAGCAGCAGAAGAAAAACGGCTACTCGCTCGCCGCAGCCTCCTGATCGGTCTTTTCGCCTGATGCCTTATCCTCCTTCGGATCTTCCTCGTTGAAGCCGAGGTCGTCCAGCAGGCGGTCAGATTGCTTGATCGCTGCGGGGAGGCGCGAAAGCACGCCGGCAATAATGATCAGAACAACGGCAGTTTCGGCCCAGATGCCGATGTACTGATGAAAAAAGTCTAGCCACATGAAAAACAGGCGGTACTTGAACGTCCCAAGTGCGATCTCCTGGCCCCACCCTCCGTGGCGTGCGCTGGTGTATCGCATGGCTTCTGGGGGCTTGGCACCATACAGGAGATAGTACTTGCGTGCGTCCGGATCCTGAATAATGTCGTAGGCGTCCTTGAGCTCCTCCAGAGCCATGTTCCGGTCCTCTTCGTCCTCCTCCTCCTGTAGGATCTGCTTCCGCTTCTCCTCAAACTTCTTCTTCAGCTGTTCAGGTGTGGTGGAGCGGACAGACTTGGTGTCGTTCGCGTCAAGAAGAACGCGGAAGAGCTCGCGGTCTACCTGCGAGGCCAGTTTGTTGTACGCCAGTTCGACCTGCTTGTTCTTCGCCTCGCAGTTGCGTCCGCAGTGCACCAATTGGCCCTGCTGCTCCTGGTGCTTGTCGAAGGCACGCTTAATCTCCTGGCGAACACGGTAGTTGTCCCTGCGGCGCTCCTTGTCAGGGTCCGACAGACCAGTGGTTTTTGTGGGGTGCGCTTCCTGGGCGTCGTGGTCGTCGCCGTCGTCGCCCGCCGCTGTGTGGTGATTCTCTGATTGCTCGGCCTCCGTTTTGAAGCGTCCGTGCACGCCCAGTGTGCGATAGTATTGTTCAAGCTCGGTGGCGCTCATCATCGGTGCGTCAGCGTCATCGTTGCTGACAATCTCACCAAAGCCACGGCCGCTTTCGACCTGGGGCACTTCAATGTTGTACTCCTCGTCGAACTTGAACAGGAGAAGCACCAAGAAGCACGTCAGGACGAGAATGAGAAAGCCCCAGCGGAACATTTTACCGGAGTCCTCGTGCTTCTCGACGAGCTCATTCCATTCAGACTGCGTGATGACACCCCGATTGCGGTCTCGCGGCATTGCGTAGCGTCCCATCGCGGGCTGGCCAGAGCGAGCCGCCATCCCCATGCGCTGCTGAAGCAACGCTTGCTCCAGCTGCGCTTGGGTCATTGTCTCCCGCACACGGTCACGCCGCGAGTGCGACTGCTGCTGCCGGAGATTCGCTGCGTGCGGCTTCATGCCTCCGTGTAGGTAGTGTGGGTGTTTGTCTGTGCTGTTGCGGATGTGGACTTATGTGCACGTTGAATACTCTCTGTTACGTTTCAGGAGCCACGGTCGCACATGGAAAGAGAGAGAGAGAGAGAGATCATGTTGTAGCATGAAAAGAAGTCACCGAACGCACAGAATCGGGGACAAGACGCACGAGGAGCGGCAACAAGAACGGAGAGTAGTAAGAGGGGGAGGAGGTGTGTCTGCTGGTAGAAGAGTGGTTGTGCATCCGTGGTAGGACAGGCGCGCATATTGTCAAGTCCTCTTGGTAGGCGTGAATCGCTAGCAGATTCGGCGTGGCAGAAGGGAGTTGAAACAAAATGAGGAGTCTCGACAGTTGAGCATCACACAAGTGTGTGTGTGTGTGTGTGTGTGTGTGTGTGTTCTGGTTGACGCGCCAGTGTGTTGCGACGTTGCTACACCGTGCAATGTCCGCCACATGTGTGCGGATCAGACTGCACTCCACAAGGACGGCGTTCCTCCGCGCGTATCCTGGCGTGCATGCACACGGAAGCTCACACGTAGTGTGGTCATGCAGAGCGACACCTGTTGCTGGGATGGTACCTTGCTAGGTGTCGCAGGTAGCACATTCCGCTAGGTTCTTGATGTTCTATTTCTTTTTTGTTTGTTTGTTTTCCTTGTAGGTATACTAACAGTTGTTGGCTGATGGGAGTGCTGCCGCAAATCACGGTAATTAGGCTTATGTACGTTTTTTGTTTGTTCGCTTGCTTGTTTATCTTCAAGATGTCGTCCTGTAGACAGGTTCATGCACGTGTATAGTATGTGCACTGCACTTGTGCCATTCAGAGACACGCACTGTGGGATGCGTAACGGAGCGCCACTGTGGCCGCGTCCCTCGTCTCGCGCCGCCAGTCAGAGATTGGTACGGTGCGGGACGCGTGAACTCGGCGTGCGTGCGGCTGCGTCGCAGCATCAGTCCGTAAAGGTGTGTGTCGTGGGCAAAGTACAGCTCAAAGTCTGTCTGGCAGGAGACACTGGTAAAAAACAAAAGGGGGGGGATAAAACAAAGGCAAAACAAAAAAAAAGATCAGCACTCTCTTCCATTAGTCCCGCACAGCAGCCAGAATACGTGTACAACGTTGGATTTTCGGCGACATTTTTTTTGGTCCTCATCTCTTTTTCTGTTCTTTCCAGGATCACCACCTTACACAAGAAAAGAAAAAAGAGGGGTACTTATTCCCTGCAGTTGCTCCACAAAGCTGTGAAATTGACAGGAAACGAGAAAAAAGTATTATTGTTGTTAAAACGCGTTTATTAAACACCACGACATCCACGAGGAGGAAACAAAAAACACACACACAAGACGGGACAGAAACAGTGCGAGCAGCCCTTGAGAAGGGGAGAACGTGCGTGCGTGTGTGTGTATGTGTCTGAGAGGCACCAGTGGATCGAATAAGGAGGGCAGCCAAGTGTGCGAATGGCAGGCCCATCGCATACGTGACTCCCTTCACACGCACAAGCACGCGGGTTCACGCGGACACACATGTTACTGGGGAGGGCTCTTGTAC
Source organism: Wallacemonas sp. Wsd (assembly GCA_030849645.1). NCBI lineage: Eukaryota > Euglenozoa > Kinetoplastea > Trypanosomatida > Trypanosomatidae > Wallacemonas > Wallacemonas sp. Wsd. The sequence goes on along the minus strand of JASANQ010001113.1, from coordinate 22,827 downwards.
ACGCCAGTGACCACGCTGTGGTCGCGCTCAAACGGCTCGAGCGAGACCTGCTCCTTGGGGCGCAGACCCGTCTCGCGCAGCTTGTTCACCTCCGCCGCAATCACGGTCGCGGCGTCCGCAGTGGAGTCAATGCAGTTGGCCTTGATCGAAATGACGAAGCCGCCCTGCTCCTTGAGGAAGAACTGGGCGTTGAGGGCTAAGATGCGTGCCTGGTCGGGCTGGGCCACATCCATGAAGATGCAGTCCACTAGGCACGGAATGAGCATGCGGTACTTCTGCGGGTAGCGGGCGTCCTCCAGAATCGGGACAATGTTGTTGCGGCGCTTGGTCATCTCCTCCAGGTCACGGCCACTACGGTGCGAGAACTCTACCGCGTAGACCACACCCTCCGGGCCCACGAGGTCCGACACGTGGCTAACCGTGGTGCCGCTGGCGGCGCCGAGGTACAGAACCTTGGAGCCGGGGGCCATGTAGATGTTGTTGACACCGGCGTAAATGGCCGACGCCAGCTTCGAGCGGTAGGGGTTCCAGACACGGAACTCGTGCGACTCGGTCTCGCCAGCAATCGTGCCGCTGACACGCTTCTCGCTGTACACGGAGACGCCGGGCACCAAGGACATCGTGGACAGGGTGTCCTTGCCAGACAGCAGGTAGCAGCCCTGGAAGCGAGCGTGGGGCTGGAAAATGTTGCCCTTCGGCGCGGACGCACCACCGCGGCCACCGCGGCCACCGCGAGCACCACCACGACCGCCGCCACGACCGCCGCCACGACCGCCGCCGCGACCACCGCCGCCACGACCACCGAAGCCGCCGCCACGGCCGCCGCCGAAGCCGCCGCCACGGCCACCACCGCGACCACCACCGAAGCCGCCACCGCCACGGCCACCACGATCTCCGCCGAAACCACGTCCACCGCGCATTATATGGTGTGTATTAGTATAACTCTGTTTTTTTTTAAAGCTCGTGAGAACCACACTTGAGCGGCGCAGCAAGGACAAGCGAGGAAGTATACGCGAAGCGAGGCGAAAGAGAAAAAATGGGGAGAGTAAGGGAGTGAGAGTGAGGAGTCGAGAAGGAATGAGTGGAGGAGCAAGCGCTGCAGCGAGTTGAGATAAGGCAGACAGTAGAGGGGCTCGCCACACAAAAAGTGCAGAATGGCAACCAACCATGGACAGCCACCGAGTCGAGGACACAGAAGTGTGGGCTTCAGAGGCACGTGGGCGTCGGAGTCCTTGCAGTTCGTCCGCGTGCGCACGGCCTACGTCATTCCGCTGCGCAACACGAGCAGAAGTCGCCGTGTAGCAGGCAGTCACAAGTGCATGTGTGTTGTCTCGGATACGTCAGTCACACTGAGAATGGCCACTCTGACGTTTCTGTCTCAGTGGGCTAGTGTGTAGTAGATGGTTTGTTTAATGGTCCTTTGAAGATGAACGGGGAACAAAGAAGACTGGTTTTCGATACAGGTCAAACGGGGGAAAAATAACGACGGATAGAAAGTGTCCACGTACACAAACACAAATACGCGAGAGGGGGAAAAAATCACTCTCCAGGTGGTTTGGAGCCCGAGGTCACACGGATGCCAATCTGACGACGACACTGTTTTTCGGGTTGCATGTTGTCGTGACTGCGATGTCGTCGTTGGTGTGGCTGTTTTTCCATGGAGAAAAAAAAAGAGGAAAAAGGCGAGAGGAGGTCTCTCAACGATCAGCGCGCACGTGTCGCTCGGCACTTGAGCAAGAGGAACCAAGATAAAGGGGTGGGGGGATGGGTTCGGAGCATCAAGGGAAAGCAAAAAAAAAAAAGACAGGAAAAATGGAACCACGCGAAAAAGCGTCATTACACTTTACTTGACGGCCGGGCCGCGTTCTTTCAGGTTGCTCAGCATGGAGCGCATGTGCTCTGTGTTCTTGGAGTACGGATTCGGCTTCTCCAAGTTCACGAGCATCCCTACGGCACTCCACACCGCGCCGCTCTTCTTGTACTCATCAATCTTCTGGGCACCTTCCTTTTGCGCCTGCTTGTGCTGCGACTTGGCAGCGGTGACCTGCTGCTCGCGCTTCGTCTTCTGCTGATTCAGGTACTCCTTCGCGGCGGCAGTCGTCTCGGCCTCCTTTTGGCGGGTGGCGGAGTCCATGTTGGTGGTGCGGTTCGTAATCTGCTTGTTCAGCGCATCCAACGCCGCAGTGGGAACCGGCTTCTCGCTGATGAACTCCCTCGGAGGGGCGGCGGCCTGCGAGGCCTTGGTGTCGTCGAACGGGGAGCTTGGAGACTGGGGCTGCGAGTCCGAAGTGGGAGGCGGTGAAGCGGGGGCTTCGGCGGCCGCCTTGGCGGGCGCCTCGGCCGGGTAGGGCTCCTCCTCGTCGAAGAAAGACGCGGCGGCGCCGGTGCCGGGGGACGCCGGGGAAGCGTTCGAGGCAGGGGAGCCGTGGGAGCCCGGGGACCCGGGGGCCGACGCCGGAGCCGGCTCCACCTCCTCGCGCGCTGGGGCGGGCGGCGGTGGCGGCGGTGCTTGCGGAGACGCTGGTGCGCTCACATTCTCTGGGGCGGATGCAGAGGCGGGGGAGCCAGTCTGCGGGACAGCGGCACCGGGCTGGCTCGGCTGGCCCCAGTCGTCATCATCCCAGTTAGGTTGCATGATGCGAGTGTGTGTGTGTGTGTGTGTGTGTGTGTGTGCGTATATGGTGCGGTAGTGCGGGTAGTTTCGTATGGGGGCCTGCGCGCAGCTGGCGAGATAGATTTTTTTCTTCAAAGCAGAAACAAAATGGAAACAGTACAAACGGAGGGGGGTCGAGATAAACGAGCGGGGGTGAGTAGGAAGGGCACGCCAGCAGGACAAGGAAGCAGACGACACGGTGTAGCACCTGCGTCTGTCACGGCCAAAACAGGAGCGCGATGGCGGGCAAGTACGCTTCCTACTTGGGTTCTGCATCATGCACCTATGTGTGTGTGTGTATGTGTTCGTCAGCACACGAATACGACGAGCACAAATTTTTAAATTTGAAACGAGGAGATGGTCAATAGGGGAAAAAAGTGTACACGATTTCTGTCAGAGTCTCGTACTCAAATTTGTTTTGTTCAACGCACCTTTTTTTTTTCTCCCTCATGGTGTGTGTGAGCGTGCACGCGTGCGTGGGCAAGCGTAGAGATGCACAAAAAAAATGAGCGAGGAATCAACGCAAAAAGAAAGTAGAACAAGGTCGCAAATGCAAACGCTGCGTCACAAGTCGCCTGCAAACACACGCGCAAACAAACAAGAGGGAGAAGGGGGAAAAACACAGACGGACAACGGCATGTCGACGGAGCAGTACAGTGGAACCTTGAAAAAAAAAAAGGGATGTGTGTGGATGTGTGTGGATGTGTGCGTGCCGTGCCCTAGATCGCCGCTGTGAGTGTTCCATCCTCCCAGTTAGTGTGGTAGTCGAATCATGTGACTGCGATCACGACAATAATGACGATGACAATGATGACTACGAGAATGATGCCGACGATGCAGCCGATTTTCCTGAATCGCTTCTGCTTCTTCGAGGCGCCCTCCAGTTGAACATGACCCTTCTCGATCAAAGTGTGTGATTCGCCAACGTGACCCGTCATGGCATCCAGGCCATCCTGCTGCTGATTCACGAGGGAGTGAAACTCCTGGTAGGTGCTCTTGAGATCTGTCACATCTGACTCCAGCTCGCGAACGTTGCGGAGCTTCTCTCGTTGGATGTTCTCTTCGGTGTGGAACTCGGACAAATCGACCGGCCGGATATCCTGCACACGCACCTGCTCCGCGGTGCCTTCGCGGCTTGTTGAGCTGGCCGTGTTTGGCAAGTACTCGCCCTGGCGGAACGTTTGTTTCTCCCTCCTAGTCACCTCATTGTCGGTCTCCTCAAAGTCTGCGCGGGCGCTTCTATACTGACTGCAAATGGCGTCGAGTGATGGGTCCGCGTTGGCGAGCAGCGGGTCACCTTTGGTGATTGATTGCCTAGCGAGCAGACGTGCGCGTCGGAGTCGATCCCTTGCTATGGCGTCGCGCGACGTTCCAAGCTCCCGTGACGAGCTCTGCATGTCCTGCGCTGCTTTCCGGATCTGCTGCGCAGCGCGCGAAAGTACCTCTCCACCTTCGAGGGGCATCGCGGTATCAACAACGAGACACTAAGGGACGAAGAGACAAGAAGAAAAAATGCAAGGGCAGCGAGAGGAAGGCAAGCCGAGAACGGGGCCGAGGCGATTCGCGGCGTTCCAATGTCTGTACGGGAGCGGTGTGCTTTCAGTGATGGGCTTGCTCGTGCCGCCAGAAGAGAGAGAGAGAGAGAGAGAGAGAGAGAGAAAAGGAAACGAGTGAGGGAATGAAGAAAGTGAAGAAATGAGAGAATGGAAAAAGTGCGGCAAGAGATTATTCTTCCTCCTCTCGCACAGTTCATTTTGGGTCCCGAGGACGCGCACACGACAGGCCATAGGGAGAAAAAAAGCGCGCAGAGAAGGGGGGGTCGTATTTCAGATGTGCCAGCGAAGCTACTACCGCGCGGACACCCGGTGCTGTGTTGCGGTGTACGTGCTTGACTATTCTGTATGTGCGATGACTTGCTTCGCCTTTTGTTTTTTGCTCTGTCATCAGGCACACGCACACACCCGCACACGAGAACACGTACGTGCGTGTGTGTGTGTGTGTGTGTGTGTGTGTGTGTGTGCTTCAGTTGTCCGTCTGGCGTTGTTGTCATTGTTTTTGTTTCTGTTGTTGTTGTGATGGTGGTGGGAGAAATTTCTAAGCGTACACAAGTGTGGTTGAAAACTATCTAGATAGAAAAGAAAAAACAAAGAGAGGCATTTAGCAACGATGACAATCTGATCATTGGTTCTCGTTGCTATTGGGAAACGGCACAGGCGCACGCACACGAGGAAACACGTCGTGTGTGTCCATGGTCGTTCAAGTGCGTCGGTGTTGTCATCTCACCCGACACCCTCCCCCCCCCCTTCCTCCTCGCCTAGCCTCACGCACGCTGACACAAGCTCCTTGGTATGCAACTGTCAGCGAAGTCTGTGCATGTGAGAACAGCAAAAAAAAAAAAAAAGAGGTAGAGGTAGAGGAAGAGGAAAGATTGGTAGGGCGAGGACGAGAGAAACAGCGTCGCGCAAGTCGGCAGTGAATGAAGAACAGGAAAAATGGGAAAAAAGAAACGACAAAACGGCGCAATGCAATACCAAGCGCGCTGGCCCACAGAGAGAGACAGAGAGAGCAACGAAGAAAAAAAGAAAGAGGGAGAAACCTTTGGGAAAGCAATGTGGATAGGTCAACTGTATCACTGCTTCTTCACTTGTGAGGCACGAACAAATACACCCTTACCCTTGGGGCACGTGAAGTATTGCTTCTTGTCGATGAACGAGGAGCCGTCATTCGTGCCTTCGTTGCCTTCGAGCATTTCGAGGCCAATCCAAATGCCTGCGCCGAACCCAGTGGAGCCGTTGAATCGCACAACGGCCCGGTGGCCCTTGTACGCGACGCTGTCGCCAATGTTGAGCTCGTTCGCAGGATTCACCGAGTTCGACGACGTGCGGTGTGCGGGGACTGTGGCGCCCGAGGTGGAGCTCGCTGCACCGTGCGGTGTGTGGGAGCGGTTCGCGGCGCTCCGGGTTGGCGTGGCGGCGCCGCGAACGCCGGAGCTGGCGGAGCGGTTTGTGGCCGCACCAGAGCCGCGGACGGTGGACGTCGATCGGCCCTGCGTGCTGCGCGATGGTGTCGAGCTGCGCATCGGCGTCGTGCCGGACGTGCGCGCCGGTGTCCCGCGACGCACGGCGGCACCACCGGCACTGCGCGCCAACGGGCTGCGCGTGCGATCCGTGAGCGAGGCGCGCTGCACGGAGCTGGTGCTGCTGACATCCCGACTGGCCGCGCGCGGCCTACCGGTTCCGGTGCGAGCAGGGGAAACCACCCGCAGCGACGCGGCGCCAGACGAGCGCGTGCTACGCGGGCGGGAGAGCCCGCTCGGTGTTTGCGCACGCTTCGTGGGGGTGCGCGAGTCGCGCGACGGCGTGGATGGCTGCTGCAGCTCCTCGAGTGCCCTGTCGCGCTCGCCTCGCAAGCGCTGAACCTCGTACTGCAGCTTCGCGATGCAGCGGTGGAAGGTTTGCGCCTCGACGTCAAACCGGTCGCACGCCTCCGCAACGTCAGGCGTGATCGAGGGCTCGTGGCGAAGACGCTCCGACACCACCGATTTGCGAGGCTCGACCACGTCGGCGAGCCACGGGTGGTTCAGCGCCGCGTAGAGGGGAATGCGCTTGCTGGGGTCCTTGTTCAGCAGGCACTGGATAAAGTCCAGCGCCAGCGGCGAGATCCCGGCCGGCTGGGGCAGCTGTGTGTCCATGATGATGCGAAAGACCTCCTTCTCAGACGCGTTGGAGCCTGCCGAGTAGGGAAAGCTGCCCGAGAGCGTAATGTACGTCACCACACCAATGGACCACGTGTCGGCGGCAAAGCCATCGTAGTGTGTTTGCGTGAACTTTGCGTAAAACATCTCGGGCGCGCCGTAGCGCGGGGTGCCAATCACGTCCGAGCACACAATGCGCTTCCCCACCAGACGCTCACAGCCCTCGTACGGCATCAAAAGTGCGGCAACGTCGAGCGGGTCCTTCGGTTCGTCGCTGGTGCAAACACCGCGGCTGCGCTTCGCCAAACCAAAGTCCGTCAGCTTGATCAGGTCGTCATCGCCCACCAGGAGGTTCTCTGGCTTGATGTCACGGTGAATGACATCGTGGAGGTGACAGTGGAGGACCGCCTTGATGATCTGGTACGTGTACCGCTTCGAGATCTCCTCCGACAGCTTGCCCTCCTGTGTGTCCAGGATGAGCTCACACATGTCACCACAGCGGACCTCTTCAAAGAAAAGCAAAAACTGCGTCTCGGTCTCGACGTACTCGATAAACGTGACGACATTCTCGTGTGGGGGGATGTGACGCAGCACGTCAATCTCCCGCTTCACCTCCGCCATGGCGCGGTCCACGTCACCTTTGGTGAGCGAGATGAGGTACTCCTTCTCGATAATCTTCACCACAAACTTCATCTTGGCTGACGAGCCCGGCGGCACGTACGGTGGGATGGGCGTGCACTTCTTCACCACGCTCCACGCCCCGCGACCCATGACAGACCCGTCGTGAATGGCGTACTTGCCATCGACGTTTGTCGTCGTGTCACCGCAGGCGGCACCATTTTGCTGATTGTGGTCGCCTTCCGTCATTGCACGTACGCGAAAAGGTCTGCTTCTCTGCTTCTCGTTTGAGGAGGGCAAACAGCCGGAGTTGAGCTGTCAAGCAAAGCAAGCGGCCTCACAGTGAGTGAACGAGTGCCAAGTGAGAGAAAGAAAATCGAGGGAAAAGAGTCACACACACACACGCGCGCGCACAAACTCTTCGAAACCAGCACGCTACTATCGCAAGGCGAGAGAAGGAAAGTGATGGGCGGGCAGATTGCTCAAAGGAAACAAAGGGGGGAAAGGCCTTTCTAGGATGCAAGTGGCGAGTGTGAAGGGATATGGAGGGATGCGTACGTGTCGCGTGGTCCAACAAAAAAAAAAAAAGCAACGAGAGGGTGAGTGTGAGGAGGTGAACGAGGGGGAGGGATGTGTGATTGGAAAGTACGGAGATCTACGATTAGCTGCTCGGTGCTGTATTTGGCGCTATCAAGGCTTCCATCCATTACGTGATTCCGTCCGTTTCCGATCTGGTGAGTAAGCGCGTGCGTTGTGCCGCTTCGAACGGCGCCAACGGACTGCTGCGTCGAAGAAAAGCAGGGGAGAAGGAACCGATTGACCTCGGTCTAGCCGTGCAAGGCTCCAAATCAACGCACTTCATTCAAGAGCTAGCCAGGAACAGAGCGCAAACCAGTTCGAACAACAGACGGCGAAGGGGAGGAAGAAGCGGCACTGAACATGCAAAACGAACGAAAAGAGCGGCAAAGACTCATCAGCGTCCTTGTGCTATTTGTGTGTGATTTGCTGTTCTGTGCCGCTGGCGCTCCGTGGCCTTGGCTATGTGGTTCTGCAGTAGGTTGTCTTTGTGATATCGTCGATGAGTTACTTTCCCGATAAAGAAGCGGAAACAAACAAAAAATGGGAACAAAAAACGAGACTCGAACAAGAACGCGGAAGATGGGAGAGAGAGAAAGAGAGAGAAAAAAAAAAGCGCCTGCTGAAAAAAAAAAAAAGAGCCAGCGCGGTGGTGGTGCGTCATCTCAGACAAATTGCCCCATATGCACTCTGTTTGGGTGCTTTCTGTTTGCAAGTGTGCACGTCAATGTTGTTGTCACTTTTTGCGTGTAAGTGTGATGAGCACGGGTGAACTGGCAGGAAGCCGAGGCCGTCGTGGCGGTATCACAACAAAGAATCTCACGAACGGTAGGTGGACAAACCCGCCAATGCGCATGCGTGAGTCATCGCACTATTAACGTTTGGGTCGGTTGTTGTTGTTGATGTTTGGTTCTTCACAATGCGGCGTTCTCGCAACTCAACGTGCTCTCTCCCTCTCTGTCTCGATTCTGCAGTGTTCAGGTCGCGCACGGACAGCACGCCACGGTAAGCCCTTCGGGGCTCCAACAAGTTACAACACATAGGCACACACAGATGCCGCTGTCTACTTCTTCTTCTTCATCTTTTTAGCTTTCTACGCTGGGTGATCAAATGAGGCAGACAAGGCAAAAGTGGACGGACCACCAGCAACACAAACGCAGATACGAAAAAGAAAAAGGCGACTCGGTTCACGAGTGTTTCACGCTGGCGACGCCCGTTGTGGCCCTCTTGAGTTTTGGACGGCGTCGCTCGTTTGTGATGGTCTCGCGGTGGTAGTTGCCGTTTCTTTGTGCGTGTCATTGTCTGGCGGTGAGAGACGCGGAGAGTATGCGGTGATCATGAGGCTGCAACAGTGCATCGGCAGAGAAATGGGTGCGCGCTGCAACTCGTGAAGTCGTCCCGAGTCCCTTGTGTCACCTTTCTTTTTATGATCGCTTCATGGTCGAACAGTTCTTTTTGTGGGGAGGCATCTGGCTCTCTCTCTCTCTCTCTCTCTCTCTCTCTTTCTGCTCTTCTTGTGTACGTGCGTGTGCGCGTGCGTCTGCGTGTGACATTCCGGTTAAACGGTCAGGAACGGGTGCTGGAGAAGCTGTGTGGCGGTGGGGCGCCTGGACACGTCGCGGCAGAAGCACTTGTCCAGGAAGTCGTACGCTTCGTTGGAGCCTAGCGTGGCGGGATCCTTTGGAATGGCGTCGGGCCACCCGGACGACATGGCTAGTTTGTTCATGATGTGCATCACGTTTGGCATGGGTTGCCACGGCGCGCGGCCAGTGATCATCTCGGCCACCGTGCAGCCCGCGGACCAAATGTCTGCCTTGAAAGGATCGTAGCCTGCCTCGTCGGTGATGACCTCCGGGGCCATCCAGTACGGGGTGCCCGCCAACGTGGCCGTGGCCGCCTTGCGGAGCGTGCCGTGTGTGTTCATGATTTTGGCCTGGTCAAAGTCGGCGAGCTTTGCCATTCCCGTGTCCATGGAGATGAGGACATTGTCTCCCTTGATATCACGGTGCGCAACTTGGTTTCCGTGCAGGTACTGGAGACCCTCAAACATGTGACGCGCGTACACCCTCACGACGGAGTAAGGCAGGCACGCGTTCGGCAAGCTCTTCATAAGGGACGTCACCGACCCGCCAGTGACAAACTCGAGGTACACGTACAGCCTCTTGGGTGTGCTGTCGCCATCGATCCGGCTATGAATGTAGCGAATAATGTTGGGGTGGACTAGTTTCTTGTGGATCTCAACCTCGGTGTTCGACGGCGCATCATCAGAAAGCTCGAGCACCTTCACCGCGACAAACCGGCCACTGGGCAACACGCCAACGTAGACGGAGCCAAAGCTGCCGGCACCAAGTTTCCTGCCCAGCGTCACCTGAAGCAGCTCGTCAACTCGGATTGCAGTCATCGTGGCTAGAAGACGTGAGGGCCGGGGGGGGGGCAAATTGGGAGGGGAGGAAGTACTAGCTCTGAGAAACAAACGTAGCAAGCTCAACGTAGTGCAACGAAGCAGTAGCACGATACGTGGAAGAAGGAATCACGTCTCGATATTGGTTTTTGTGCGGGCAGTGTCAGGGTGACAGTGGTATAAATACAGAGAAAAAACTCACGCGCACACAACAAACGCAGCTGGCAGTATGAATGTGGCCACACACAAGAAAAAAAAAACGGAACAGAGAACGAGAGAACGAGAGAAAAGACGCAGGAAAAAAAAGTGGGTAGAGAAGACAGTGGGGTTGAAGGAGGCGACATGGGCGTGTGTGCGCGCGTGTGCGTTAACACGTTGCAAACGAAAAAAAAAAAAGGTGGGAAGGCGATCGGCCTATCATGCCTGTGCATATCGTATGAGGTGACAGGTTGTGCGGTGGCAGCACACCACACAACACAGCCCGTCCTAAAAGGTACATCAAGAAGGGCAAGGCGTCGCACAGAAGTGAGAAGTCGCTCGACAGCATGGCGCCAAATACTGGTAGTGATGCTGTGTCAGTCCGACCGTGAGACATGGAAAGAGCGAGAGTGCGAAAGGCCTACTCTGCTTCCTTCACGTGTGTACGTGGTTGCATTTGGACTTGGTCAGTGTCCATGTGTGGGCTGGTAATGGAGCCTCCTCACGCGCTGAGTGCATTTTCCGAAGTGTCTTTTTGTTGTTGTTGTTGTTGTTGTTGCTTTGGTCTCTTTCATTGCAGTGGAAATACGGACAAGAACACGAGCAAGGCACGCACGTACGCATAGCCAGCCATTTCAGCAGATGCACATCGCATCGTTTTGTTACTTACACAGGAAAAAAAACAAAGTTAAATTAAAGAAAAATGTTAATGAAATTTCAAGCCACAAAAGAAGAAAACAAGAGAGAGTAAAATGGAACAAATAGCCACGGTAGGTGGGAACGAGGCCAATCAGCAGAGACAAGAGGGAAAACACGGCTCGTGTGTATGTGTTCGCAAGGTAAGTGAACAGCGATGGGGGGAAGAAAAGAAGAGGCAAAGGAAAACAAAAAAGGGCAAGGGGAGCGAGCAAGGTCATCACTGTAAAAACCGCCACCGTCCTCCCTGTCTTTTTCTCACACACACTCTCTCTATGTGTCTGTGTCACCATTTCCTTCTCTGTGTCCTTTTCATGTTTCCTTTATTTTTCTCGTTTCCTTCTGGACAGTTTCGTTCCTTTGCTCTCGCTCACATGTATCTTGCGTGGCGGGGCTCTCGCATGCACCTACTCCTCTTTGGCTCACACACTGCTGTGGGCTGGGCGGTAGTTGTCGGCAAGCGCTTGCACGCCGCGGTTGTCCACGACACGCTGTGTTTACGCACTCTTCTTCTTCTTTTCTTCGAAGGAAAGGGGAAGCTTGCTGGCAGCCACAAGCAGCTCCTCCGTGTACGGCGCCAGAGCGGGGCCCTTCTGCATCTTGAGGCCAGTGATCGGCTCAATGCGTTTGTTGGTGATGAGGAGGGTCATCTTGAAGTGGCCAATGACCTCGCCCTCCTTCTCAAAGAGAACAGGGTACGGCACCACAGCGCCGTTCTTGAGCATCTCGTTCAGACCCAGGCGGGCCTTCTTGGACTCTAGGTTGCGGATGGCAAAGGGGAACGTGGCGTACTTGGACTCAATCTCCTTCTCCACCTCCTTGGCGCTCTCCATCTTCACGGTGTAGTTGGAGTCCAGGGCGACCTTGTAAATGGTCGGGCGAACCTCACGCTCCTTCAGCTTGCCCTTGCCGGACGTCAGCACGACATCCAGTGTCCACACCTGGGCCTTCTCAAACTCGTAGTCGTGCACCAACTGGTCCGGGATCTTCTTCTGCGCAACGCAGCGGAAGCCGTCAACAATGTAGCGCTTCAGCATGTGGGACAGCACGCCCTCGACAGGGGTCACCTGGAAGTGCTCGGCGCTCTTCTCAATCACATCGGTCACGTCATACAGCATCGCGCCGGGACGCATCTTGCGGAAGGCGGCCTGCATGGTGTTGTACGCCGCCGTGATCACGCGGTGCGCCTTCTCGTCCGCGCCGAGTTCGTTGTTCTCCGTCACCTGGATGGTATGGGCCACCTGCGCGCAGTAGCCATCCACGTGGACGCCGAGGTCGTAGTGCACGACATCGCCGAGCTTGATCTCCTGAGCACCAGTATCCTCGGTAGGTCCGGGGCTGTTGTGGCACGCGCAGTGGTTCACAGAAATGCACGTGGGGAACGCGATGCTCTTCTCGGTGCCCTTGAACATGGTCTTCAGCTTCTGGTTGATGGTGTCGTCGCCGAGCTTGCACAGGTCCACGACCTTGGCACCGGGCTTCGTGGCGTCGATGAGCACCTGAAGTGTCTCATTGCACCACGCGCCCGCCTTCTTGTAGCGCACAACGACATCGGAGTTGTTGATGGTGGTGTCCTCCTCCTCCTCTTCGTCGCCCTCAGCAGCCTCGCAGTCCTCCCACTCTTCCTCGTGGCCGACGTTCTTGGACATGTTTGCGGTTGTTTGTGGGTGGGTGTTTTGTTGATTGATTGGTTGGCACGGTGGACCTTTGTGTAAAACGTTGGGTTTCGCTATTTGCGTTGTGGCAAAAAGGAAACTGACTATTCTGACAGAAAGCGGGCATTGTTGCACGACAGAGAAGCAGGAAACAAAGAAATATAGCGAGAGAGTAGGCAAGAGAGGGGCAGGAGGGAGGAGATATCGGCATGGGTGTATGTGTATGTGTATATGTGTGTATGTGCGTACACCTAGTGAACCGAAAAACAAACATCAGTGCACCACAAAAGAAGGACACAGAAGACCACCTGGTACGGTCGGTGCAGTTGCGTGGTGCTGCGCCATGGCAATGACATCACATCACATGCATCATCACGACAAGAAAGAGTGAGCAGAGAGAGATACGGTAAAGTTCCTCTGGTGCACAGTCATCAATTGGAAAACCAATTTGTTTTTCAGGGGGTGAGAAAAAAAAAAGAACTTAGACAGGTCAAGAGTGCAACAAACACTCAGCAACTTTCCTCAGGGGGAACAAATACATAACAAAATGGATGTTTCCCTTCTTCCTAGCAAGGCACGGGTGGGGGGAACAAAAAAAAAGACAACAACAACAGAAGAGAAAAAAAAAAGAACACTAGGCCAAGCTACTCACATTTCATCGCCGCGCACACATGCGCACATACAGAAGCACATGCAATCATTCGCAGAAGACATACTTTGGCTCATTTTCATTCCTGCGTCGGTCGCGTTGATACGTGGTGAATCAAATTGACAAGGAAACGTCAGTGTAAACTAGTAGGCCAACTGGGGCGACGAGTAAGAACAAAAAAAAAACACGGGGAGCTCATTATCGGAAGAGCGTAAGGACAAGAACAGAAGGGGAAAAAAAACGATGTAACGATGCGCGGGGGNCTCAGCGTTCGTTCTGGAGTCTTTTTCTTGGTCTTTGGTTGCTCGAGTCGACACATGTTCACAGATCCTCCTTTGTTTTCCTCTCTTGCTTTTTTTTTTTTTGCATTGAGCACGTACTTGTTTTTTCTTTCCCTCTCTCTTTCTCACTGTGTGAGGGGGGGTTCTTCGTTTTGCGCGTCTCTCACCTTATCAGAGTTCATCAAGGCTATTGCGCGTGTCGCCCCGGTGGTTCATGGCGAATGTGTCGTTGCGAAGAGGTGGAGATGCACCCATGAGTCCCTCCGCGTGGGAGTCCTCGTCGGACTCGTAGAGAGGGTTCGCGGTGGTATCCTCGGCGTTGGGCTCAACCGACAGCGGCATGCGATTCGAGCGTGCCGGCTGCGTCTCGGCCCTCACCTCGGACAGACGCTTTTCGCTCGCGTTGGAGACCACCACCTTCGTAGTTGACGATGGCACTTGTGTGTCACGGGCGCCGTCAGCACCAGGAGAAGCAGGCGTGCTCGTGAACTCGGCGGCGGCCGACTTGGGGTCGCGCGGCGGCGGAGAGTCGCCAGTCTCGGGGAAGGTCTCCTTCTTCTCCTCCTCCTTGCCGTGGTTGAGGGTGGGAATGCTGCGCTGCAACGAGAAGGCCACCACGCCAATGAGGCTTGGCGCCACGACAATGGAGAACAGCATGATGCTCGTCGCGGCCGCATTCACCTCGGGCGTTGTGACGGTGGAGGTGGGGAGCTCCACGTAGGGGAAGTCCGTGCTCGATGACTCGCCGTCGAGCGAGAAGCTCTGGATCGAGAAGAGCGCAAACCACGCTGACGTGTTCACCTCGTTGTGGGCCGTGAGAGGGATACCCTCGAGAGACGTCATGGCGTCGTAGACCTTGGCGGTTTCGGTGAGCGAAGACGCCGGGTTCCCGCTTACGGAGGTGTCCATGTACAGCACAAACGTATTGGATGACTTCTCCACCACGAGCACTGCCGAGGAGGCCGTGCTGCTGTGCGCGACCGCGTACGTCTGGAGGGTCTCGCGGCCGACGGCGGCGTCGATGACATCTGTGGATGCGTTCAGCGGGACGAAGCGCGCCACCAAGGCCACGCGGCTGATGGGGGTCGTGGAGTCGCTCCAGCTGACAAGAATGTAAGCGCCAACAGGGCTGTACTGGGACTTGGCGTCCTCGGACGCCGTTGCGCAGAGCATCAAGTAGACGTTCGTGGTGTCATCGCCCAGTCCGCTGACAAGCGCTGCCGGCAAAACAGCGGAGCGCAGGCCGAGGTCATCCACGGTGACTGGCAGCACGCCGACGTGGTCGGCATTCGACAGGGAGCAGTCGGTTTGGGCCTGCGGCACCCCGTTGACCACCGTCGACGCCTGAAACAAGGCCAGCGCTGTGATGGGCGGATTGTGCGAGTCGGTGAGCTGGAATGTGGTGTCGGTGCTCGTCTGGGCGGACACGGTGTAGTGGGGCAAGTAGTTGATGGACGACAACGTCAGGTCCTTCAAGAAGATGTGCCGCTGACGGCGCGCTTCGAGCTTGAGAGGCTGCATGGCGGCCGATTCGGCCGTGGAGTCGCCGCTGGTCACGCGATAGCACGCCCACAGGAAAGCGCCTGTGCCCGATGAGGATGGCGCCGGCGCGATTTGCAGCGAGTTCACCTCCACGGAGCCGCTGATGCTGGAGAGGACCTGGACAGGTGCCTCGTACGCGGGTGCCGCCGTGCACGTCTCATCGTTCCACACAAGGAACAAGGACGCGGCCGTGTTGGGCTTGAACGTGCCAATGAGGCTCCACGTCGCCGTCTGGGTGGTCCAGATGTTGATCGACTCCTCGTTTGCGACTGGGTTGGCAGTGCCAATGGCCTCGATGCTGGTGGAGAGCAAGGAGGCCACGGGGACGACCCTGATGTAGCTGTTTCGCGACACGCGCCACGAGCCGCCTGCGTGGACGCACACGGAGAAGTAGCCGTCCTTGTTTTGGTGGAAAAGGTCGGTGAGGTCGAACCCGCACGCGGCGCCGCCGCTCCACGCCGAGACGATGGACTGCGAGACCAACTTGTCCGCGGTGCACGCGTCCTGCCAGTTCACCAGACCAACGTGGGCCCCTTGGAAGAACTCCGTCGGGGCCACAAACGCCACTGGGTGTGTGTCCGTCACGGCGATAGATGTGCTGTACGACTCGCCATCCGCGGTCATGCGGAGAAGATTCATGAGCCGGCAGTGTTGGGCGCCTTCCGCGAGCGTGATGAACACGCGGTTATCGAGCAGCATCGCACCGGCCTTGGCAGAGTTGCCGGACAGAGTCACCTCGAACGCACCCAAGTAGTTCAGCTCGTCGGCAAGTCGCTCTGGCCACGAGGTGGTGGAGGACCCACTGCACACCTCCATCGCTGCCTGCGACGAGGTCGCACCGCACACAGCCAGCGCGCCGCACGGGCGCCACTCCTCGGTCAGGACGCCGCTGTCCTCCTTCCACTTGATCAGCGCCTCCGTGTGGCGGGCGAACGCGAGGGTGCTACCTGTGGAGGCGAACGCAAAGGTGGCGTCGCCGCTGGCGACACCAGCACAAACCGTGTAGTTGCCCGTAGTGACGCTGGGGTAGCTCAGGACAGCCCCGCCAGTGGCAAGCAACGTGAGGCGGGTGGCGTAGCCGGTGGTGCACGTGCTGTCGGGCGACAGACGAATCGCAAAGTCGCCGTAGTTCCGGGCGGACACCTGCACAATGGAGGCGTCAAAGGTTTGGTCGGTGGAGGAGAGGGCAAATGTGAAGGACGAGAACGCCTCGGTGTCACCCAGCGTCGAGATCCACGAGGACGGCTCGATCACGCGGTAGTCGATGCGAAGGTACGTCGCGTCTGCGCACAGCACGCCCGCCGCGCGCCGCAGCCTCAAAGGCGCCTCAACCTTCAGTGTCCCCTTCACAGAGGGCACCGTCACTTCGCCCGCTGCCGTCGAGTGGCACGCGCTCTGCTTTTCGTCGGCAGTGGTCAGCGTCGAGAGAGTCAGTGGAACAAAGCGGACGTAGAGCGTCGAGTCGCGCAGCCGTGCCACGACCGCGTCGTACGCGCTCTGGTCCGCCGTCGTCGACGAGGCGGGGGTGACGTACTCCGCGAGGGTGACGCCACCAACCATGCCGTTGAAGATGGTCAACGCCGAAGGTGTGGAGGGTGACTCGATGCCGGAGACAACAATGGACGAGTCCGCAAACTGCACGGGGTAGCTTTGCGAGGACAGTGCACTGTACTTGACACAGACGTAGCGAGACGGCGATTTGCCGTCTGTGACGCTGGCGACGATGAGGAAGTCTGGGTCGTCCTTGGAGCCTGTCGCCGCACTCACGACCATGACGTCCGCCGCGGTGCTCTCCGAGTAGCAGTTCTTGGATGGGGAAAGGAAGGCGCTAAAGGCCCCAGTGGCAAGCACGTTGGTTGAAATGCCTGACATCCACACCGGAATGGGCGTGGCGTAGGAAAAGCGGGACTGGCTGGAGCGGAAGGCCGGGGCGTTCACGGTCAGGTTGGCCACCACGATGCTTGTCTTTCCTACCGACGCGCAGAGTGACTTTTTGCCGCCGTCGGATTGCTGTGCGTACTCTGCCGTCACGCCGACGAACACGTACGCGCCGCTCACCGTGTAGCTCACCGTGCGTGTCGAAGGCGTGCAGCGCAGACCATTCTTGCCGTTGTTCACCACGGAGAACGACAAGTCGCCGAGACTCGCCGGTGTGAACAGTTCCGTGTGGGTGGCCAGTGCCCCTTCGCCGCCGATGCGAATCGGCTTCCAGTGGGAGCTGCGCAGGTCGCCTTGGTTCAGCTCAATGGTGGCATCCAGGGTCGACAACACCTCATCGAGTGAGTGCACGTACAGAGCAGCCGAGGACAGCAGAAACGTTGTCGTGGCGGCGCTGCTCCCCTCTTGGAAGCCGGTCACACAGAGCGAAAATGGCGAGGTGGTGGCGACGGCCTCGTCCATGAGGCCCAGTGGGAGCTGAAACTCCAGCACGTCGTCGGCCCCGGTGCCCGTGGGTTGAAGGGACGCGGTGTGCGTCGCACCGGTGGCGGTGCACTCACCCACACCGAGCTGGACACCGCCGCCCTGCGCGCGCAGTGTCTGGAGGTCGGTCCACACAGATTGAGGCACGGCGAGGGCCACGGCGTTGGCCGTCCCTACAGCGACGTGGATGTCGCCTGCAGCTGTGATCGCCTTCTGGACAGAGCTCAGCACTGTGGAGAGTGTCACGACAGGCGCGGTCGTGGGGGTGGAGGTGGTAGTGGTGGTGGGGTGGGCCGTGCTCGTCGTCGTCGTCGTGGGTACTGACGCCGCCGTGGATGTCGTCGTTGTCGAAGTGGGGCCAGCCGTGGTCGTGGTCGTGGAAGTCGTGGTCGTGGATGGCGTGTTCGTTGTTGACGTCGTCGTCGTATCGACCGAAGACCCATCTGTGCACAGGAACCAGGTGTAAATCCAATTGTAACTGGCTGTCGCACCCCAGCTGCCATCTTGCTTAATGGTCAAGAACCAGTTGCCCGACGCCGGCGGCGTGAAAGAGGAGGGCTGCCAGCGCAGAGCGCCGCCGTCCGATGCGTAGGGAATGCCATCGGAAACCATGCCGTCAAAGATGGCTTCCGACACGCCATGAGACGCCAAGTAAGCCGCAGCCACCGCGTTGTTGGCGGCGTTGGGAATGGCAAGCGTTGTAGGGTAACCCGACGGGCACCGTCCTTTGCCAATGCCAAGTTCAGCTCCCGCAAAAAAGGAGGAGGTAAGCAGCAGCACCACAATGCCAACCACAATCACACGGTTGGGGTGTGGCATTTTTTTTTCTATCGATAAAGTCTGACGCTACGAGGGGAAAAAAACAAAACGTAAGAGTGGACGGGAAACGCTCGTCCTTGGTGGAAGAAAAGGGAGAAGAACGCGATCTTGGATACACAGGTATGCTATAATGTGTACTTCATAGTGTAAATGAGTCAGGCAAATCGAGAAGGAGGAGGAGAAGGAGGAGGAGAAGGAGAGGGGAAAGTAAGTGAGCATTCAAGCAAGGACAAACTGTGGCATGGATGATGATTAACCCATCAGGACCCAGCACGCCACGAAGATACAAGTTCAATTGCACCAGCGCCTTTTGAGTGTCCTGGCCCTCGCGTGTGTGTGGATATAGGGGGGAGAGTCGCAACAGGGGAGGAGGGGGGAGGAAGTGCACTTAAGCAGGTCAACAAACACTCGAGGCTCCGTATGTTCCAAAAAAAAAAAAGCAACATCAGGTGACCTCGCACAGTGTGCTGTGTCCGTGGAGTTGTTGTTGTTGTTGTTGTTGTGTGTGTGTGTGTGTGTGTGCATCAACAACAAACGAAGTGAAGTGTTGTTGTTGCCTTCTTCATTTCTATTTTCGGGGTGAATGAAACATGGTTGAGAGGGTGGCCTTTGCCACGCCGGGAAGAAACAAAAAAAAAAGGAAACACATTTCGCCACTAAAAGAAGTCGTGCCGTCTCTCTTGAACTCCTCGTTTGCTGTCAGAATGTGACGCGCAAGTGCTTCGACGCCCGCCTGGAGCGATCCCCGCCCAGATCTATGACAGCTCTTGACAGAGAAGAAGAGCTAGCTTGTCGCTTGCGCTGTGAAGCAGACGTTGTGAAGCGACGCGTTGCTCACTGTTCACCTAGCACGACACAGTTCAGTCACCGCCAAGGGGAGACGGCCAAGCATGAGGGGGAACAAAGGGTGGCGGAAGGAGGGAGAGAAGCGACTCGAAAGCATCGCAGAGCAAGATGGAGACGCGTGCCCGCGCCAGTGGCAAAGCACGGGGGTATGCACATGCTAGAAGTTGAACTCGTCGTCATTGTCAGCGGACGCATTCTTGTCGGGAGCTTGCGCTGAGGTGCGGGCGAGTTGGGTGCTGGAGACAATGCTGATGGAGCCGTTTGGTACATTGGTTGTCAGCGGAGACGCGGAAAGACCGGAGGAGAGTGGGCTGCGGTTGCCGGGATTAAACAGGTTTGCGTACTTCTGCATGGAGGTGGACGAAAACTGTGCCGGTGGGGGGCTGCTGTTACCGTTGGAGCGGAGACCCACGCCTGTGTTGTTGGCGTTGGCGGCGCCTGTTGTGGCGGATGAGGCGAGCTGAAACGGATTGTGCGGCTGGCCAGTGCTGAGGCCCGCGTACAAGGCGGACGTGCCACCTGTGCCACTGAAAAAGGCGTGCTGGAGGCATTGGGAAGCGGTCGGGCGCTCACCAGGGTTGAAGCGGAGCATCTGCTCGATGAGATCCACCGCGGAGGGCGGAGCGTTGCTCAGAAGCTGGCGAAGCGGCGTGGCGGACAACGTGGGGAAGCGGAGGTTCATTCGGCGCGCCAGTTGGTACCCCTCATCCCACTCTGCTGGAGACGGCGCACCTAGTACGGAGCAGATCTTAAACAGTTGATCGCTCTCAGACGTTCCTGGGAAAAGAGGTCGGCAAAGATAGAGCTCGGCAAAAATAACGCCACACGCCCAGATGTCTATCGGCGAGTTGTAGTGTGTGGAGTGCAGCACAATCTCTGGTGCGCGATACCAACGGGTCGACACGTACTCGGTAAACGGTGGGCGCGAGCGAATTTCTTTCGCAAGGCCAAAGTCCGCAATTTTGACGACGTCACCCTTGGTGAGAAGGTTCTCGGGCTTCAAGTCGCGGTGCATGAACCCGCCCTTGTGGATAGCCTGGACACCAAGCAGAACCTGGCACATGATGCTCCGAATCTCGCGATCGTTAAACGCCTGGGACCCCGTCATCTCATCGGCGCGCTGCCGCTGAATCTGAAAAATGGTCTTGTCGCAGAACTCAAATATGAGAAAGAGTTCGGTGTTTTCACGCACGACCTCCTTGAGCTTGATCAAGTTGGGGTGCTGCAGCTTCTTAAGTGACTGAATCTCGCGCAATTGCAGGCACTCCTCCCAACTATAAAATCGTTGTTTCATTTTCTTCACGGCAACGATTTCTTGAGTCTGCGAGTGCTGGGCCTTGCTCACGGTACCAAAAGAGCCATCGCCGATTTGGCCTAATGTGATGTATCGATTCATTGTGCAGTAGCGCCTGATTTATCCACACCTGTACGCAGTTGACATCGGGCAGCATAATGAAGAGAGAGGGAAAAAAGCGATTGATGCAGGGAGTAGACAGAAGGGCGAAAGGAAATGTGAAACATGCAACAGGTGGATAATTAGCGGTTGGCTGTTACTGGCCGTCAAGGCATGCAACTTGCCGTCCGGCCCATCGAGACACGAGGATTAACGTGATGCTCGGTTGCCACTGCATTTGAATGTTCTTGATTGGGGCAGCGACAACAAAAAGACGTACACCAAGTCCTGTAAAAAAAAAATCAGGATGTACTATGCGTCTGTGGTTCCATGTGTGTTTGTGTACGTGCATGCATGTGTGCGTATACGTGTGGAGCACAAGTTGTAATTGTGGCGGTGTTGTGTTTTGTTTTTGTCTGTTTATGTTGTGGTTCGCGTTGCACTGGTGTGCGTGTGTGTGTGCGTGTATGTGTGCAAGTGTCATCGTTAAAAGGTCAGCAATGGGAATGCACGGCGGGGTGTTCTTTTAGTATTGGCTTCACGATTTCATGACACAGCACACATGCACATGTTCACGTGATGCAGTTGTGCAACAAAAAAAAAACAATGGAGTGCACTTTGTTTAAATAAAAAAAAAAGAAGAAAAGGAGAGAAAAAGGGACTGAGAGGGAGAGAAACACCACAGTGTGGTGGTGCTTGAATGACCGCGCCACCACGGAGTGGCGAAAGCATGTCCAGAAGGGATCGCATGCACAAAATGAGGCGCCGCAGAGAAATGTCCTGTCCTGGCTGATGTTGTGGTTCAGGAGGACAGCGGTGCACCGCTCTAACTCCCCGCCTGATCAGGTGTCTTACTCAGTCGGCTTCGGCTGAGGGCGGAACTTTCCCATGGGCTCACCAGCCTTGGCACCGCGAAGGTGCATGCCGAACGCCTTCTCCATTTTGATGACGACGCGCTCTTCGGGAATAGCCTTACCGTTCTCGTACTCCGCCA
The DNA here is from genome assembly GCA_030849645.1 of Wallacemonas sp. Wsd. Taxonomy (NCBI): domain Eukaryota; phylum Euglenozoa; class Kinetoplastea; order Trypanosomatida; family Trypanosomatidae; genus Wallacemonas; species Wallacemonas sp. Wsd. Next base: position 1,391 of record JASANQ010001113.1, on the reverse strand, counting down.
CCAGACTTGCACGCTCGGAAATGCGCTGCGCCAGATCTTGTTGCGTCCAGTTCAGCTCCTGTCGAGCTTTCATGATGCGCATGCGCAGCTGGGGATCCACCTTCTTGACCTTGAAGCTGTCGTGATCCTCGTCAAGCTTCTTTGCGTTCGCGCCGGGGCCTGTAGCTTGTTGGTTGTGGCGCATGTGATCCTTCTTCTCGACCTCGACTGAGCGGCCTCCCTGCACTGCGCGGTTTGCATCACGCTCGTTCACTTTGCGAGGCTGGTCGGCAGTAGTGCTCTTCTTCTGAAAATTGAAAACCTGAGGTTCCCAATCCTGCCCAGTTGGAATCGTCTTGTTTGGCATGGTGAAAAATTTGTTATCGTTGTCAGTTGTGTTTCGAATGGCTAGACACACAAGAACAGGGATACATAGAGGGGGAGGAGAAAAAGAGAGAGTGAGAGAGAGAGAGAGAGAGAGACAGAAATAAAGAAGACGAGGAAGGATGCAGGAGAAAGGGGAAGTTGGTAGTGGTATGTATCATGAAACAGGTAACACGAAAGGGCTCGCAGGTCCGTTTCCCGTTTTCCGCCCTCTGCCTCTCTTGCGCGCATTCGACACGGTGAAAGTGTAACACGAGCGCAAAAAAAAAAACGCTGTCTTTTGAGAGAACGTGCGATGCGGATGTCTGACACCTGCCACACCAGCAAGTGTGAGAATGACAACGACCACACACCAAAAGAGCACGCCCGCAGGACGCGCAACTCGCAGTGGTGGATTCGCGAGTGTTGCTGCACTGGGTCGGGAAATTGTGCCGCAGTGTGTGTCGCAAACAGATGGTATGCCTGCTGTGGCTGTATTCCGTGTTTTTGTTCGGAAGTTTTTGCTGTTGTTTGTTTGTCGCTGGCAACGGACCATTTATGACTTCAGACTAGCAGTCTCAAAAAGCATGAGTACCGACGAAAGAAGAAGAAACAAACCTGTTGCCTCATTGATTATGAATGGTTTTCTTGTTGTTGTAGAGTTTTCTGAGCTATTTGACCGGAAGGCAGCGAATTCCTACTGCACGCCAAATTTAGGCTTGGCTATTTTTTTTTTTTCGTGCGTGCGGCTACAAGAAGAGAGAGAAGACAGTTTCAATGGAGATCATTTGCGTTGCCTCTTTGAAAGCACACGTCAACGTCACAGCCATGTGATCGGGTTTTTCTTTTTACGTTTACTTAAGAGCCGCCGCTGCGCGTATTGACTGCACGTGGGTGTAAACAATGTGAGCGCTAGGGAAAGAGAGAGGAGAGAAAAAAAAAGTGTGGAGGACACAGAGAACTGTGTTTACAGCGTTACTGGGCGAGCTTCTACTCGGCCTTCTTGGTGCCGTGGCGGGCCTGGATGTAGTACGGGCGGATGGCATCGA
>JASANQ010001112.1:0-31513 GCA_030849645.1 Wallacemonas sp. Wsd | reverse complement strand
CTTGTGGCCGTGCACCTGGTACACGGAGCCGTTACCCTTACGGCACGTCAGCACAGTCTTGCCCATGGTTGTTGGTGGGAAAAGAAAATTATAGTTCTTGAAATTTCTGCCGGGATGGTGGGAGCCGTGCCAGTTCATAAAATGCAGGTAACAGAGAGGGAGAGTGAGGGGGAGGGGAGGGAGAAGAGAAGAGAAGAGAAGGGGTTGAGAGGGAAGGGGTTCTCCATGGTTCGTATCCACCAAAGAGGGGAGAAGAATATTTGCACGTGACAAGTTGACAGAGACCACGGGAGGCGTGGTGGTCGTCTATGAACACGCAGCACACGCGTGTTCTGGTGGCTCATGTGTGGGGGCCTGCCCTTCTTGGGTCACGGGAAGAGACGCACGCACAAGTAGTGTGCCTTCGTGCCCTTGAGTTTTGCGAGGCACACGGCACGAACAGCCAGTGCAATGCCGATGGGTGTTGCCCTTTGTGTATTTCGACTGGAGAGGTCGAACAAAAAACTTTTGGAATAGGTGGGCGAAAACAAACAAACAAAACAGAGAGATAAAAGAAGGAAAAAAAGATCACTGAAAACGGCGGAGGTGAAGCAGGATGTGCTCATCCTGTGGTGCGGCTGGTGGTGGTGGTCGTTGTTGTTGTTGTTGTTCTTGTCTGATCTTTTTTTTTTTTTTACACCTTACCCTCGAGGCCGAACTCGGAGATGAATGGCTTCACGTTGTGGCTCCGCGCGATCTGCACCAGGTCATCGCGGTCCATCAGATTGAGCACCATCGACAGGAACTCCCACATGCCTTGCGTCGCCATGGCAAAGCCCTCGCCGGTTGGGTTCGTGTCACCCTCCTGCATGGCGATCGCCTTCACGACCTGGCGCGCCGCCTGCGGGTAGCGTCCGAGATTGCTGTACGCGACGGCCATGTTGTACATGGCACGCACGTAGCCCGGGTTGATGTCGAGCGCGCGGTTGTACGCGGCGAGTGCCTCCTCGGGGTGGCTGCCGTTGGCGAGCGTGGCGCCGAGCTTGTTCCACAGCTTCTCATCCTGCGGACGAATCTCCACCGCCCGGCGGAAGTTCTCCGTGGCGAGGTCGAATTCGTGGGAAATGTTGTACAGCACGCCGAGGTTCACGTAGAGCTGCACATCGGAGGGGTTCATCTCAATCGCGGCCTGGTACAGGGTGCTGACCTCGCGCAGCTTCGTCGGGTCGGCGAAGAAGAAGGTGTCGGTCATCTCCAAGTCCTGGTTGGGGTCGGCCTCCATCGTGATGGCGCCGAGCTGCTCGTACTCGGGGTGGTGCACGAGCCACAGCTTCAGGCACTCCATCGCCACCTCTGTGTGGTGCTCGTTGGTGTGCGACGTGCTCAGTGCCGCGTACACCTCCAAGTCGCTCGGGTCCACACGCTTGGCGTTGTTCAGCGCGATGATGGCGAGCGCGTCCTTCTCGTTCTCGGCCTGCGTCGTGCCGAGGAGACGCCAGGCCTGCGCGTTGTCGTTTTCCTTCTGGCAGACCGCCTCCAGCGCCAGGCACGCCTCGGCGAGGTTGCCGAGCTGCAAGAACTCGTGCGCCTGCGAGAACGGGTCCGCCTGGTGCACGTACGGGTTATTCGGCTCGAAGGGGTAGTCCGTGTTGTTCATGGACTGGTTGACCTTCTCCTGCATGGCCGCGTACTCCTTCACCCAGTCCTCAACGTCGGTGTCGTCCATGTTGGCACCGGTTTCGTACGGGGACTCGGAGTCGCCGAGCGTCTGCGGCTCGAACACGCCGGGCGGCATGTCCAGGCCCGCCACATTCGACAAGTGACGGAGGTTCTCTGTGTCCTCGGCGGTCTCCAGCTCGGGGCCGGGGCCGGCGACGACCTCGCCCTTCTCTTCGTCAATGAGGAGCTCGCGGTTCTTGACGCGATCCATGAACTGGTAGAAGCCGCTCTCCGCCGACTTCTCCTCCATGGTCTTGTTGTCCTGGCCCTCCATGACGAACGTCTGCGCGCTGCTGTAGTCCTGCGCCCACTCCTTCTGACCGAGCTGCTCCGCCCAGGCGTTGTCTGCTTGTGACACGGGGGCAATGTCGACCGGCTTCTGGCGCATCATCTGCTGCGTGGACTGCGCCATGTTCATCGGCTGGTAGTTCGAGTGCGGCATCATCATGCCCATGCCCAGTCCGCTCATCGCCATCATGGACATGTTCGCGTGCTGCATGCCTTGCATTGGGTTCTGCATCATCATGGGGCCCTGCTGAGCGGTTTGCCCCGCCCCTTGCTGCTGCTGCATCTGCTGCATCTGCTGCTGCTGGCGAAAGGCCTGCTCCATCTCGTGCTGCTGGCGCATCGCGGCCATCTGCTGCTGCTGCTGCATGGCGAACGCACCTGCCCAGTCGCCGCCGGTGGGGCTCATGACACCCTGTGCGGCCATGAGCATGTCCTGCTCGGCCATGGCGGGGTCCATGTGGAGCCCACCGTGCATCATCGTTGCATCCTTGTTGAACTGGCGACCCAGCTGCATACCCGTGTTGCAATCCATTGCTGTGAGGGAGGGGAGGGAGGGTCCTGGGGGTGAGTGTCCTTGTTGTTGCTTTTTCGTATTATGATGGGTTCACTTTTTGCTTTCTGTCCAGTACGAGGGAACAGGTGAGTCGCTAATAGGGAAAAAAAAGTTTGGAGAGGTTTTGGTCTTTTGATGGTCAATGGGAGGGAAGAAGGGTTCACAATAGCAATAGCCGCGCAACGCTCCGTGACGTGATGGGTTGTATGCCTTTTTTTTTCTTTACGGTGTGGATTAGTTTTTAAAAACTCCAATCAGTGACTGAGTGAGTGAATGGCACGTATAAATGGTACGCTTTTTGTTTGTGTGTGTGTGTGTGTGTGTGGGTTTCACGGTGTGTGAGGGCAAAAGAAGAGGGAGGAAAGGGGAGGAAGAGAGGATGCAAAAAGGTCGTAGAGATGGGTCTGCGTCGTGTCACACGATAGGCGAGCACCTGCTGGTGCACAGGAGAGGTGTGTCCTACAGAAGAAGGTACACTAGCGAGGAGAAGATGGTCCAGTAAGCGCGTCATCACTGGCAAAGTGCCCAGACAGAACTGTTCACCGCACACATAGTATGGTTGTGACATGGTGTGCATCTGGTGTGGTCTAGGCCGACGTCACAGCGCCTTGCGGACCTGTTGTCGTCCACATCCACTTCCTGCACAGTGAAAGTAAAGTTTTTGTTTTTTTTTGTGTATGTTTGCTTTTTGTTTGCTTCATGAGCACACAACAAGTAATGTGCTTATGCAACACAGTGATAGGAGTTTGTTGTTGTTGTTTTTGTTGTTTTTGTGTTTAAAGGAATTCATCAAACGTTAGTGTTTAGAATAACAAACTGGCAGGAGAAGCAGTCGAACGAGAGAACAATTAAGTTGTTACCTTCCTTTTTTTTTTTGGTCTCTCGTTACCGGTGCAGGATAAAGAGAGGGTGTGTGCAGGGGGCAGCACCAGCTCCGACCTCAACTTGATTGCAACGCCTTCGCTCACAGAGCTGCTGCTTTTTTTTTTTTTTTTGAGTGTTCGATTTTTATTATTTTTTTTGCCAAACATGCATGTACTATCCAGGCACTTTTTTGAATGGAAAGGGAATGGTTTTTTTTTTGTAAGAAAACAAGATTGGGAGCTCAGAAGCACGATACCAAGCACGATCCCAGTGCGCTAAGAGGTAAGAGAGAAAGAGAAAGAGAGAGAGAAAGAAGAAAAAAACGCACCTCGGTAAGTACACAAAAGCATTCTTCCTTCATGGTGTGTCGGTCATTCTTGTGCTCATGGTATGTTTTGTCTTGGTTTCTGTTCTTGTTGTTTTGTTGTTGTACTCACGTGGTGGTTCCTTCCTGTTTCCTCCGCCTTTCGTGTGCGGTTGTTGGGTGTGTGTCGCTTGTTAGTACTCGGTCGAGTTAGTGTCGACGAGCTCACGGATCCAGGCGACAGCCTCGTCGAGGGTCTTGTTGCCCAGACGCTTCTCACCGCGGCCGCGAATGTTGACGCTCTGCGTCTCCTGCTCCTGCGCACCAACGACAAAGATGAAGTTGTAACGCGCCAACGCCGCCGTGCGGATCTTCTTGTCCATGGTCTGCGCACCGAGGTCGACATCCGCGTAGAAGCCGGCCGCGTGCAGGCGATCGCGCACCTGCTGCGCGTACTCGGCGTTGCCTGAGTTAGAGACGGGCACCACCATCACCTGGCGAGGACTCACCCACAGCGGCCACTCACCGCCGTAGTGCTCGCACAGAATCGCGACACAGCGCTCCAGAGAGCCGAGAATAGCGCGATGGATCATGACAGGGCGGGCCTGGTTGGCATCGAGCTCGAGGTCGAGGCCGAGGTCGCGCACAGCGGTCGCGTAGTTCTGCACCTTCTTGCCGTCGGTCGTGCCAGCCGTGGCCGCGGCATCCGCCGCCGCAGGGGCCGCCGCAGGCGCAGCAGCCGCCGCGGACGACGCCACCGCCGCCGCCTTCTCCTCCGCCGCGGCCGCCGTGGCCGCCGCCGCCGCCTCCTCGTTGGCGGCGGCGAGCGTGTACTTGAGACCGAAGCGCTGCGGAAGGTTGAAGTCGAGCTGGATCGTCGCGAGCTGGTGGCGGCGATGGAGCGCGTCCTCGACCTGAATGTCGATCTTGGGGCCGTAGAAGGCACCGTCGCCCGTGTTCTCAAACCACGGCTCGGCCAGGCTGGGGCCCTTCCACGCGGCCGGGTCCTCGCTCTTGGCGTTGTTGCGCATCACCACCTTGAGCTTCTTCATCGACTCGGGCTTGCCGTCGTAGAGGAAGGTCTGGCCGGGGTGGAACGGATCGGGCAGCTCCTCGGGGATGTGTGCGAACTTGTTGAGCGCGATGCGCAGCTGGGCCTCGGCACTGTCCCAAATCTCGTCCGAGCCGAGCTTGTTCTCCGGACGCGTGGAGTGGCAGAGCAGAAACTTGAAGCCCATCACGCCGTACACGTCGCTGAGGAACTGCAGGGCACCCTCAATCTCCTCGGTGACCTGGTCCTGGCGGCAGAAGATGTGCGCGTCATCCTGTTGGAAGCGACGCACGCGGGTCAGGCCGGTCAGCGCGCCGCTCAGTTCGTTGCGGTGCAGCACGCCGAAGTCAGCGAAGCGGATCGGCAGCTCGCGGTACGAGTGCGGCTGCGAGGCGAACATCATGCAGTGACCGGGGCAGTTCATCGGCTTCAGGCCATACTGCTCCTTCTCGCACGTGGTGAGGAACATGTTGTCCGCGTACTTGTCCCAGTGGCCGGAGACCATCCACAGCTTGGAGGAGTACATGTTTGGCGTGATGACCTCCTCGAAGCCGCGGCGACGGTACTGGCGGCGCATGAATTCAACAATGGTGTTGTAGATGCGCGTGCCGTGCGGCATCCAGAAGCAGCTGCCCGGGCTCACCTCGTTGAACATAAAGAGGTTCTGGTGACGGCCAATGATGCGGTGGTCGCGCTTGGCGGCCTCCTCCTGGATCTGCTTCCACTCGGTCAGCATGGCCGCCTTGGGGAAGGCAATGCCGTAGACACGCTGCAGCACGGCGTTGTCCGCGTTGCCGCCAAAGTAGGAGGACGAGTTCTTGTGCACGGTGAAGGCCTTGACGCGACCCGTGTCGGGGATGTGTGGGCCGCGGCAGGGGTCAATGAGCATGCCGCAGCGGTAGACCGTGCAGTAGCCGCCCTCCGGCACCTTGCTGGCGAGGATGGTGGACTTGAACTCGGTGTAGTTGAACAGCTCCAGTGCCTCCTTCTTGGGCACCTCGAGGCGCTGGTAGGGCACCTTCTGCTTGACCAGCTCCTGCATGGCCGCCTCAATAGCCGCGTAGTCGCTCTCCGTGACGGGGCGCGTCGTCTGGCCCTCGTAGAAGAAGCCGCCCTCCTCCAGCGCGGGGCCGACGGAGAGCTTCGTGTCGAAGACGCGCTCGAGCGCGTAGCCGAGCACGTGCGAGGAGCTGTGCCAGAAGACCTTGCGCGCCTCGGCGTCGTCCCAGTCGAGCAGCTCGAGGTGGGCATCGCCCTCGAACGGGCGGGTGAGGTCCCAGAGCTGGTCGTTGACCTTGGCGACGACGACCTTGTCGGGGAGCGAGTTGGACAGGCGCTTGGCGATATCAATCGGCGCGCTGACCCAGCTCTCGGCCTCCATCACCTTGCCGTCGGGGAGCGTCACCTTGATGGGCGCCTTCTTGGCCTCGTTGCGCGCCTGCTGCTCGGTCCACAGGCGGTCAAAGATGGCCTGGCGGTGCTGCCAGAAGGACGGCTCCGCGATGGACTTGAGGTCCACCGTGGCGTTGGTGCCAGTCGCCTTCTTCTTGGCGTTGCCGGCGTTGGCGGGCTTGCTCATCGTGTTTGAGGTGCGCGTGAGGGGGCTTGGTGAAAAAATGTACCGACGCGATGCAGTGATCACGACGGCGAGAGCGGCGGAGGAGTGGTGGACGGTGCGGAGACGGCGGGCAGAAAAGGTGCGCAGCGACAAGCGACCAAGAAAGGAGCCGGGCACGACGAGGGAGCCTCTGGCGAGCGTTTTCACGGAGGAAAGTGAAAGAAAAATTGGACTAGAAATCCCACAAAGGGAGCTGCCAGTTGTTTAAAAAGGGAGCAAAAGTGGCAGAGGAAGGGGGGGAGGTGATAGAAAAGGCAGGGGGGATGTGAAGGTTGTGGAGAACCAGAGAAGGAAAGAAAAGAAAAGAAAAAGGGAGTTGTGCCGAATGGAAAGCAGGATGCAATCAAGGCGTGTTCAGCCCTGAAGCCATACTTTTTCTTGTTTTTTTTTTCCAGTGGGACTCATGTTGCTCCTCTTGCGCTCTTTCCTATTCTTCGAACGTAACTTCAGTCATGGTAAGAGCGGCCAGTGTGTAGCGTGGCACGCCTTCTTCAAGACGCGCCTTCGTCCACAGATAGGTCGCGCACAGCCTAGAAGGGGTTGTGCCGTGTCTGTTGATGTATTTCAGTGGGATGCGCGTCGCTCTTGAAGAACGCACATTAACGCGCCTTAGACGTTTAAACGAGGTAGTAAAAAAAAAAAAGCATAGCAACAAGATGCACGGCACATCTCCCACTGTCAGTGACGCGCAGATCGCGCTGAAGTGGACTTGGTAGCCTTTGTCGGCTTCTTGGGCACGTCAGACTCTGTTCGTGTGCGCTTCACGGATTTCTTGAGTGCGCTAGTCCGCACGGCCTTCGGGGATTGTGCCACGTCGTCCTTCTCTTCCTCCTCGCGCGCACGCTTCATCGCGCGCTTCTTTGTGCTCGTGCTCGAGGACGCGGAGGCCGACGTAACATCCTTCTTCTTCTCGCCCTCGGCGCCATCGTCCTCGCCGCGCTTCTCGCTCTTCCTCTTCGACTTGTGAGCGAGAGAGGCAAAGACGAGCCGGCGGTACGCCTCGTTGGCATCGCGCTCCGTGCGGCGTGCCTGCACCTCCGAGGCCCGTCGCAGCCGCCGCTTCTCCTCCTTCTCCTCAATGAGGCTGTCCCAGGAGAACGCATCGCCAAGGTACTTGACCACCCACAGCTCGCCGTAGCACTTGCGCAGCCGCTTCACATCCACGGCCTGGCCGTTCATCGTCTCCGCCGCCCGCTTGGCGCTGGCCGAGTCGGTGAACTCCATCCAGCCCTCACGAAAGTGCGGCGGCAGCAGCGGCCCACCAGGCCAGCGCTCCTTCTTGGGGTACGGCACAAACTTCATGCGGCGGATCTCACCGAAGCGATTGAAGTGCGACTGGATCTCCACAGGCCGCATGTTGCGGGGGATCGGGCACAAGTGCAGCACGCCACGGCGCGATGACGGCACGTACTTCTTGTCGTCCATGAGCGCGGCTCGCAAAGAAGGGGGCGACACGAGTGAAAAAAAGAAAAAAAGAAACTGGGGGCTGGTAGTCAAAGAGTTTGAAAAAAAAAAAGACAGAGAGAGGGAGAGAGGGAGAGAGGGTGTGAGAGTGAGAGGGAGGCAGCCCATGTCAGTGCACGTACGAAAACTCTGTATCCCATTGGTGTGCAATCAAGTCACAGATGCACGCAAAATATCAAGAATATGCGACAAAGGGAAAAGGTGTCTCTGTACGCGAGTCGCATCGATACTGACAGAAACCGGAGAGGGTATCTGGACAGTAACGAAAGTAGAACAGGCCATCCTCCGCGCAAGTGAATCAGGCACTCTCGGAGATCAAGGCACGCCACCCCGGCAAACCGTCATGCCTTTTATGTCTGCTTTGTGAGGGCAGAAGGGTTGTTGCCTATATTCCTATTTTTTGTGTTTTTTTGTTTTTGGTATTGTGTTCGCAAGAACGCATCACGTCAGTCCAGAATAGGTGTGGGTCTGGGCACGATGGCGGATGTTCGTGCCTTTGTTTGTGCCGTGCGCCATCTTGTCGGTCTACTTGGTCGACGTACAAAGGCCAGGTGGTCATCACAACAACAGCTCGTCAACAGCTGTAGGGCAAGGAGAACGAACACCTGAAACAGGGTCAAAGAGAGAGAAACAGAGAAAAAAAACAGGTGGAAGCATGGTGAGGGAAAAGAGGAAACAAACAAAAGCGAAAAAAAAAAACTATGCACAAAAAATGCAGTCGTATCCGCCTCACAGCATGACTCTGTGATTATGACCGTTGTGGTGATGCTGTCATTTCTGTGTGTCTGTGTATGTGTCTGTGTGTATGTGTCAACATTCGTATTTTTTTCTCGTGTATTTGCCCCCCACCACGTATTCCAGATTGTTCCTCCTTTTTGTTTTTTCTTCCGTCGACCCCCATCAGCGTCAAGCGCCACGAGAGCCCCGCCATCTGTATCTGCTTTGCACAGAGATGTGGCCATTTCAGATGAAAAAGGAAGAAGAATCAAATCTCGAGTGTCGCCATCAAAAAGAAAGAAAACATCGCAGATCCATCAACCATGATACACACACACACACACACACACACACACACACACACACGTACAAAAAAAAAAACACAAGCACCACACAAGAAGAACGAGGTAGCTTTAGCATCAGACGGGAAAGCAAAGAAAAAAAAAGAGAGAGGGTGAAAAAAAAAATCCTTCCAAGGAGTTGTTGTTGTTGTTGTTCGCTTGGCGAAAAAGAATGACAAGAACGTCAAACACAACTTCACGCATGAATGAAGCTCATGTGCGGAAGAACAAAACAGAAACAAAAAGCAAGCCAAAGATGGATGGACGGATGAATGATGAGACAGCAACCAAAATACGCGTCACGACACACATGAAAAGAAAAAGCACAAAACACAAAGCGCAGCAAAGTGTTGTTTCTCTTTTCGGGGAGGAGAAAAAAAGCAAGGAGAAGCAAACGAAAACAAAACAATTGGGCGCCGAAGAAAAAAAGTCACCACATAAGAAAAAAAAAACGCCGAAGCCCAGCGTCATCAGTGACTCGGGCGTTTGGCAGCCGTAGGCGGGGGCAGCGTGCCGGCTTCCGTCGTGGCGTTGCTGCCTGGCCCGCGGCTGCGCGGCGCCACGACCGTGCGTGAGGCCGAGCTGTTGTCAACGGCGATGCTGCGCGAGCTTGTGGTGACCGCCGTCCGTGCAGGGACGTAGCTGCCGGAGCTGCTGGTGTTGGTGAGGGCGGGCAGCGTGCTCGACGACGGGGCACCACCTTGGCCGAGCGTCGTCGGTGAGATCGCGCGCCGTGCGGGCGGGGCCGAGGCCGGGGGCACGTCGCCACCCTGCGACTTGAGCAACGCGTGCAGCTCCGGCTGGAGCAGGTCCGACAGCACAATCGTCGTCACGGGGCTCGGCGTGATGTCATCGTAGTGCACCGGTGCCTGGTAGGCGAGGAACAGGCAGACGGCGTCGCTGCCGGGGAGAGCAGGGACCGCGCTGTGTGGGTTCGTCCGGCGCGTGTACGATAGCTGTGTCGGCGTCTCGCCCAGAACTTGGCCAGGGGCGGTCGGCGGCTGGCTCCGCCCTGCGCGCACCACCTCTGCGCGCAAGTTCGAGTTCGACTTGCCGAGTTGGTCCTGTTGGAAGATCATGTGCCACCGTGTCTCGTCACTCGTGATGACGTGCACATTGACGCAGAAGCAGCGTGCGGCGGCGTTGAGGCACAGCTCGTCGCCCCAACAGCCGGGCTGTGACATACGCTCAGCGTAGCTGCTCCACTCCGTCTTGGACTCGAACAGGATGCTGTAGTCGTCCTCGTTGGCGCGCATGTAGGCCACCACAAGCGAGCGCACAAGCGTGTGCAGGCGCGCGTTGCCGAAGAGCTGATGCGCGAGAGCCGCGAAGAGGCAATTGCCGTCGCTCTTCTGCTCGTGGCGCGGGACGCTCAGACTGGCGAGGCGGCTCTGCAGGCGCGTGCGGTTGTGCTCAATCTCATTCTGGCGCTGCACCTCTGCCAACGTGACCGAGTCGTTGACGCCGAACTGAACGCCGTCCGCCTTGTGGGGGTCGTCGTACGACCCGCGACTGTCCTCACGCTGCTGCGCCGCCACGAGCTCCGCCTTCTTCTGCTCGCGCTCAATCTTCGCCTGACCGCGCACGACATCATCCGGGGTGTTGTAGCTGCCGCAGGTGGCGCAGTAGCGCAGCCCGTCCTGCCCCATGTGATTGCTGTGCAGCGCGGTGCACTGCAGGCACGCCCAGTAGCGCGGCTTCTGACAGTGGTGGCACATGTCGCCATCGAGGGTGTTGAGGTGCTCGCACTCGGCACAGCGCCAGACAACGTGCAGTTTGCCATTCTTGCACTTGGTCCCGTTTTCCCCACCGCCCACCACAGGGCAACGCTGGCCGCACATGGGGCACTTGACAGTGCCGGGGTTGACAAAGGCGCACGCCTCGCACTCGCGCAGGCCCGGCGGATTAAAGTACGTGCACTCGGGACACGTCCACGCGGTGCTAATCGCCGTGTCGGACGGCACGGAGGGGAGCGAGGCAACGGACGGGTTCGGCGCGTTCGCGGATGAGGTGGTCTTGATGGACGCGTGCGAGTGATGGCGCCGCATAAAGGAGGCGTCCATGACAAAGTGTGCCTGGGACGGATCGGCAACTTCGATCGTCGAAAACAGCGGGTCGCTGTCGGAGGCGGACTTGGAGATCGGGTGGGCGGACGTCGGACCGCTGCCCTCGCTGCTCTTCTCGAGTTGCGCGATGCGGCGTAGGAAGTCGACATCCGATTGACGGCGCGCTGGCGTATCAATGTACGGCAGCGCCATCGCGAGGTAGGTGATGCGGAAGCACTGGAAGCACACGCGCATGCCATCGCGGAAGCGGAAGCGCGTGCGCGTCTTCTTGGCGCAGAGCCAGCACTCCTTGTTGTCCTCCTCGGCAGGGGCGGCCCCGGAGGCGGCGAGCTGCTTCTCGCGCTCAACCTTGGCAGACAGCAACGTGCGCAGCCGCTCCATGGCTGAGTGCTGACTGTGTGTGAGGAGGAGAGGGGGGGTGGGAGGGCTACAGCGTGTTCAACGGTGTAGTCTCTCTGTCGCTTGCAAACAAAAGACAGTAAAAAAAAAAAGAGGAGGAGAAGGGACGAGCAGGTGCGAGAGCGAAGGAAGGCACCTCTACGAGAACGAATGCCAACCAAGGTATGCACAAGCACACGACGAACACAGAAAAATCCTTAGGCACAAAGGGATAGGACGGGAAAATGGGAGAAAAAAAAGCAAGTCCAAGCTACCTAGGGTAAAGAAAAGTCACAATACCTTGGCAGTACGCTATCAGCAAGGCACTGCTCTGCACCGTTTCTTTAAGTTCCTACACTTTCTTTTTGAGCTTTTTTTCAGGTGCTGTAGTTGAGAAAGGCGCTGCAGGTGTTGTTTTGTTTTCTTCCTTTCTTTGAATCACCACCACTCTCTGAGCTCCACTCACACGATAGTGTTTCCGTTCGTACAAGTGTACGGCAACAGGCAATGTGTGCAACGGCACACAAAAAATATATATAACAAAAAAAGATTCTGTGAGATCTTCGTGCGTGCGATTGAACGAGTCAGTTTTAGAAAAAAAAAAAGGGAAGGAGTGGAGGGGAGGAGAGGGGAGGGGAGGAAGAAGAAGGTGATGAAAGGGTTGATCGACCAAAGCAAGAGGACAAGCATATTTTCATTTCCGTGTTTTTTGTTTGTGTGTGTGTGTGTGTCCTTTTCATCCTTTCTCATTTGAGTTCTCATTCGTCTTCTCGTGCAAAGCAAGCACAGACACGCATTCTCACTCGCCGGTATGTTGTGTGTATGTGTCGCGCGGCGCTGTTCAAGCAGACACACGCACACACAAGGAGCGAGTCGACGGATCGTTGGCGACAGACCACGTGGGAGGATCCCGGAGGATGCACCACCATGTGAAAGGCAGTCGCGCGTGTGAACAACAGAGAATGAGAGAGAGAGAGAGAGAGAGAGAGGAGCACCGTGAGCAGCGTTGCTCGCATCGACAATCAGACGCATGCTTTATTTTTTTTTATTTTTGGAGTTTTCACGTTTTTCTTCTTCTACGATGGTGGATAACCCGTCAAGAACAAAAGAAAAATAGAAATGTTGTTGTTGTGTGTGTGTCCCTACAAGAATCAATCGGAAAAAAAAAACAGGAAAACAGATAAGGAGAAAAGGGGGACTTGAAGCCAGCCACTGCTGATCAACTCGGTGCGTCTTCGTTGCGAAGCCTGCACGATGCGCTCCCTACTTTATTGCATGAGGATTGATTTGTTGTTCTTACTTTTTTCCTCCGTTGTTATTTCCCACTGGCATCCCAAAAGTAAAAAAAGTCGAGGAGAAGCCTACAAGTGGATTTTAGCACTTTGCTTGCTCCGTTGTTTTTCTTTTCTTTTCCTTCTCTCCCTTGGCTCCTTTTCTTTTCTGTGCGTATGCATGTCTCGTCTATTCAGAAAAAAAAAACATGTTTTGAGAAAGACAACACAACGCACGCACGCGCACAGAAGGAGGTGACTGTTGCTGTTGATGTTGGTTCACTCCCAGGGTATCCTCTGTGGCACGCAGAGGTCAAAAAAAAAGCGTTAAGGGAGATGAGCTTGTTCATTTTTCCTTCCTCTCCAGTCGGTGTGGGGTTTCCCCTTTTTTCTTTCGATTGTTTGTTTTCCTTCTTCTTTACTTTGCCACCTTTCCGTTCTTCAGTCTTGTAAAAACAAAATAAAAGAGGGAGGCAAAGCACAGCCACAACAAATGAAAAAAGAAGAAGAAGAAAAAGACCCAAGCACCTACATGGAAAAGATTCCTAACCTATAAAACGAAAAAAAAGTACGCGCACCTAAACAGACGCAGACGGAGGAAGGCCAAAAGAAAAAAGGCTCCCCTCCACCACGGCGCTTAGTACCAGTACTTGTACGTCCAGTGCTGGGTCCAATCGTAGTTGGGGATGGACGAGATGTAGCCGAGGTAGCTGTACACGGGCTTGCGGCCGTAGAAGTAGTGCTGGAGCACCTCCTGGATGTTGCTGCCGGTGGTGTCGTCGATGCGGTCGTACATCTCCGTGAGCGGCACGCGGCGACCGTAGTGGAGCACCTGGCGACCAATGTCCTGGGCGGAGTTGGCGCTGCCGTCCATGTTGAAGAGCAGCTGGGACTTGAGGTTGACCTTCGCCTGGGCAAGCTCGTTGTCGTGGATCATCTTCTGCGCGAGACGGCACCACTCAGCGATCGTGTACTGCAGGACCTCGACCATGACACCGCCATCGCCGGGACCGCCAGAGGCCTGGCGGCCGACAACGTACATGCCGCACAGGCCGTCATCCTTGTAGGTGTTAAGGAAGGGGTTCGCAATCTCGATGCACTTCTCGTTGAAGTGGGTGTTGGTGGGGGTCGAGTGATCGAGGGAGGAGAAAGTCTTGAGCACACGGTGCATTGCGTGCTGGCCGAGCTCGTGCTGGGAGCGGTGGAAGCTGCCGGGGATCTCGCAGGCGAGGGCGAGGGGAATCGTGTCCTCGCAGGCGGCACCGCAGGTCTGGAAGCCCCAGCCGACGTTCACCGTCTTGTAGCGCAGGTTCCACAGGCGGTACTCGCCACCGACGTAGCGGCTGTCCGGAATGCCGGAGATCTTCTCGGAGCCCTTGGCGAGGTCGCCAAAGTGGCTCTGGGCGGCCTTCTCGAGCTTGGTCTGGTCGACCGCACCGGTGCCGACGACGACGACGCGGCTGCCGGAGAGGGTGTTGGTACGGAACTGCTTCATCTCCTGCGCGGTCACGAGCTTCACGCCCTCCTCGGTGCCGTAGAGCGGCGTGCCGAGGCCGTGGGATGTGCTGTCGAAGGCCTGGCGGTGGAGGTTGTCCATGACAATGTCATCGGGACGCTCCTCAAAGAGCTGCTGGTCGCGGATGACGAGCTGGCGAGCCTTGACAATGTCCTCGTCGGCCATGCGCGCGTTGCGCACGACATCAGCGAGAAGGCCGACGGCCTTGTCCGTGTTCTCCTTGGCGACCTTCATGTACAGGTACGTGTGCTCGCGACCGACGTTGACGGAGAGCTGGCCACCGAGCTCGTCCACAGCCTTGGCGATCTGATCCTTGGTCTGGTTCTCCGTGCCGAGGAAGCCGCACTTCTCAAGCACGCGGGCGGTACCGGCGTACTTGGCGTTCTCGTAGCGCACGCCCGCGTCCATCCACACGCCGACGGTGGCGATCTTCGCGTTCGGGTTCTCCTCGCAGGCGACACGCACGCCGTTGCCGAGGGCAGAGACGTTGGTGGGCGGGAGCTTGCGAAGCGTGTCGCGCAGAGCGGCGGAGGTGGCGTGGTTGGACGCCGGGCGCGCGCGCTGCACCAGGGTAGAGAAGCTCACAGACATGATGGATGTGGTTGCTTGACTGTCACCGTGGAGGGGTTTTGATAGAAGGCGGAGAGAAAGAGGGGGGGTTCTCTTTTTTTGGTTTTTGCTAGAAAAAAATTACTACGGACCTGGATGCAGTGTGAATGCCGGGCGTCAATGAGTATCAGAGGGAGAGGGGGAAAAGAAAGAAGGGCGTATATAGGAAAGGAAGCATGTGCAAGGAGCTGTCAGTCGGGGTATCGGGCGATTCCCATATTAAAGACATCGTAGAGGGCATACCGGCGCGCGAGTGAACGGATGGAAGTGTCGCAAATGCTGCGAAGAAAAAAAAACGCGGCCAGAGAAACAGAGAGCCGCACGAGAGGCAAGAAGCGGGTTGCGGAGATGGCCACTTGCCTTCTGAACTGAGGTCTGCTGGTGTGTACTTTTTGTTTTGTTTTGTTTTGGTTGTTTGGATTTTGTTGTTGTTGAGTTGTTTCATCCACTGAAGCTTCCTAGATTCCACTCATACCGTCCCCCGAAAAAAAAATACGCACGGCTTTTTTTTTTTGCTTTTTTGAGTGAAAAGAAAGTGTTTGAAAGAAAAAAAAGAAAAACTAACTATGCCTGAGTGGAGTGAAGCTCTTTCCTTGTTTTTTGTTTGTTTGTTTGTTTGTTTCAGAAAGTAAAAGCGAGTGTACAAGCCCGGTCGTAAGATGAAACCAAAAAAAAAATGTGATGGAGAGACAGAGGGAAAAGGGATAGGGTCAAGAAGAAAGAAGAAAGAAAAAAAAAGCTGGTGACGCCTGCACAGAAGCCAAGAGAGGACGGATTCACGCCACACCGCTTTTCATGGCAATGTTCTGGACAGGAAAAAATCTTGTAAGGTGTAAGTAACTGGCCAGTGCAACACCAAGCCGATGGAAAAAAAAAAGCACAATCAGCACACTGAGACAGAAAAGAAAAAGTGACCGAAAGAGAACAAGAAAAAAAATGATGGATGAGAGAGAAGAGATCAAAAAAAATGAGGAGGTGGGCAACACTCATGTCAATGGAGTGATGCAGCAATCACCAAAATGTGTTCACTGTACCTTTTTGTTGTTCTTGTTGTTTACTGCACTCGCCCCAACGAGCTTCGTGTGGCGACGACGAGCCATACTGGAGGGCTTTTTTCGTCGTCCAATTCTTCTTCTTCTGCACATGTCGCTCTACTGAGCTTTGTTTCGCGCACCCCTTTTTATTTTCTGTTTGTTTTCTTTGTTTTACTTTTTTTATTTCTTCACTCGCGGGTGATGTCTGGTGCGTGGAGGCATCTACTCCGCCTTGGAAAGGGGGTGCGTCTTCTCGAGGCCCGTAGCGGTACGGAACAGGACGCCGACGTGCGACATATCACAGAAAGGCGCGCCGTTGGTCTGCTTGCAGCCGCAGAGCATGTACTTCTTCGTGGCCTCCTCCTTGAAGGCGATGGGCTTCAGCGTTGTGTTGTGCTTCGTGTTGAACTCCTTGTGCGCACCATCGCAGAAGGGCTGGTTCTTGCTCAGGCCGCAGCTGCACCAGTAGTACTGCTTGTCCTTCTCGAGCTTGGTGATGTACGGGCGGTGCTGAGCGGCGCGCACAAACTTGATTGGGGCGTTGGGATCCACCTTCGTCTTCCAGAAGCTGGCCAGCACGCGAGAGCGGTTCAGCATTTTTGCTTTGTGTTTTTGAGGTTGGGGGGTGTGAAAGGGGTTAAGGAAACGGCGCACTAGCAGCGTATATATATATGCGTGTATATATATGTATTGAGGGACAGTTTCAACGGGCAGAGCGAAGAGGAGATGGAGAGTGTGGGTTTGTGGAGTGTAGGTGACATAAAAAGGTGAAGAACAGACTGTATCTCGTGAAGAATAAGCAGTAGCCTAGTCGCGCAGTAGATCTGATCCGTTTGTCTGTTTTTATATCGGCGGCGACTCGTGGGCAGTCGATTGGTGCAGCTTCCTGTCATTGTCAGGGTGCGGCATGGTGTGTGTGCGTGCGTGTGTGTGTGTGTGTGTTGATGTTGTTGTTCTCGAAGTTATTTTTAGAGGTTGGGAAAGGGCAATTGAGGACACATCGTGCCAAGAGAGAAAAAAAAAAGAAAAACACGAGAGAACGTAGTTTTTGTTGTCGTTGTCATTAAGGTAAAAAAGGAGGGGGGTGCCACATGTATCATCATTGTGGTTCGCCACGTTTGATGGCTTGATTTACACGCTTCTCCGTGCCGCGCATCTCAAATGCAATGGCCCGCTTCTGTCGTCCGAGATCTTCCGTAAAGACGCGCCGCTGACGGCTGAGTTGGTGGCGCTCCGACTTCTCCGTCTCCTCCAGCTCCTTCACCGCCTTCCTCAGGTCCTTCTCGAATCTCTTGCGCGCCTCGGGGCCGCCGGCTCGCTCAATCTCGCGGGCTCGGGCCGCAATGGCGGCGTCCAGCGCGGAGGCCGACGCCGGTGTACTTCTCGTCGGGTGCGGTGGTGTGTGGCCCTGGTACTCGCTCACGTCTGAGTCCTCCTCGCCGCTGGGGCCGCTCACGCTGGCCTCGCTGGACATGTCCTTGTCGCGCTTCTTCTTGTGGCTCTTGTCGCGCGACTTCTTCTTCTTCGCGGACTCGTCCTTGTCCTTGCGCGACTTGGACGTCTTCTTGTCGTCCTTCTTGTGCTTCCGCTCCTCCTCCATGGAGGAGGACGAGGAGGCCCTGCGGCTGCGCGAGTCGCTGGCGTCGTCGTCGTTCGACAAGTTGGCCCGCGAGCCGCGCTTCTTGGTGAAGAAGGCCTTGATGCGGCTGCCTCGTCGAGATTGGTGCTTGTCGTCGCTGTGTCGGCTCTCGCTGTCGCCGTCCGCGGGGTTGGAGGCGGGGTCCCTCTCCGCCGGCCGCGGTGTTTTCTCACTGTGCCGGCCGTGCGAGTGCAGCCCATGCGCAGCCGCGGTGGTGGTCTCTTCCGCGTCTACGGGCTCGGCGGAAGCGTCGGCGTCGGTGTTATTTGTCTCTGGGTAGGCGTAGTAGTACTTGGTGGTGCCGTCCTCGTCGACGTATTGATAGCACACAGGCTGCGCCTCATGCGCGATCGGCGTGGCGTTGCTAGCAGACGCGGCGGAGGTGGCGCCGGCGGCGGCGGTCGTCGTCGTCGCGGCTGTGGTGGCCTCGGCATCCTCGTCAGCCGGTGGGGCCGCGTAGTAGTACGTGTTGCCCTCTGCATCCGTGTACGTGTAGTACTGCACAGCCGCTGCCTCCTCCGACGACTCCGCCGCCGCCGCTGTCGTATCCGCGCGACTCTTGGCCGCAGCCTTCATCTTCTTCTTGGCACTGCCGCTGTCCGGTGCCAGCGGAGGCAGCGATGAGGTGGACTGCGCCGCAACGCCGCTCGTCGTGCGACTGTGGCGCCGCAATTTGCCGAGAAGGCCCTTCTTCTTGGTGCTCTCGACCGGCATGAGCTCGTCGGTGCCGTGGTGGTAGTGGCTGATCGGACATACGGCCACATCACCGCGTGGTGCATCGCACGACGGACAAATGTCGCTTGGTCGGAAGCGACTGCCGTCCATGTGCGCCGCGTACGGCACCTCCACGCTGCTGCCGTCATCGCTCGCACTGCCGCTCGCGGAGTCGTCGTCGTGTCCCTTGCGCCGGTGAGGAGGAGGGGAGTCGTCGGTCTTCGACTTCTTCTTCTTGAAGAGCTTCATGGGGCCCGAGCTGCGCTTCTTGGAGGTATTCTCGGAGAGAGATGTGTTTGTGTCCTCCCCGGCGGAGTCCCGGCTCGCGTGGCGGGAATGGCGCTTGGTGGACGACATAGTGAGAGGGGGAGAGGAAACTAATGGAGAGAGAGAGGGGGAAAAAAAAGAAAAAATCAAAAAAAACAAGAACAAGAACAGGCAGAGCGAAAAGTGCTCGAGCCCGTGACCTTTTGTTGTATATGAATGGTGTCTTGTTTTGATGCTCCGGCACGTGCTGTTGCAGTGTGGACAAATTCGTCAGCGATTTTCAGTGCACACGAGTAATCGATGAAAAAAAAAAACGCAAACGAAAAAAAAAAAGAGGGGGCGAAGGGGGAAAAGATCACAGGGAAAAGAAAACGACGGCGGGGTTGTCCTCCGTGGAGTTTCAGTGGTCAGCGTGCTCCCAAAAAAAAAAATGCAACAAGAGAAACGGAGAGAGAGAGAGAGCAGGAAAAGAATCGCAACAAAGGCACTTTAGTAGTGAAGGACACGAGGTGCACAAGAAAAAAAAGTGAAAAACAAGTACAAGAAGTTGCGAGGTAAGACACGAAAACTTGTCTTTTTGTAAGAACGTTGATCTGGAGTGTTGTTGTATTTGAAATTGCTGCGATGACCTCGCACGCTTGCAATTGTTTCGCGTTTTCTCTCCGCTCCTCTCTACAGTGAAACGTACAATGAGCACGAAAACAAAATGGAACGAAAAAGAAAAACAAAAGGAAGGTGAGCAATCACAAGCTGCACAGGAACGTACGTGTCAAGAAGCCAAGGCAAAAGTAAAATAAATGAAGTAATAATGGCAAGAGAAATGGTCTACCGTGTGGAGAGAAAGGCAAGAGGACAAGAGCTGACAAGAGCTGACAAGAGCAATCCACTCGAAGCCCTTCGATACTAAATGGAAAGTAAGAAAGAAAGCACGAGACGAGTGATGGATGTTGGTGCCATGGTGAATGAGAATGTGATTCTGCGCTGCCTGAGAAGCGCACAAGACGGCGTGGGTGGCCGTGCAGAGGCACCGACCCTGAAAGGGTGAAGGGCAGCATCGAGGCCGTGTTTGCTGCCGCTGCCACGCAGATCGGGGCTTGCCTTTTGTCATCTGTGGACGTTGAGTACGTTTATAACTGCACCAATGTGTGTGTGTGGGTGTGTGTGTGTGTGTGTGTGTATGACAGCAAAATGATGTCATAGTCTATTGTCGGGAAGGACGAGAGGGAAAAAGAACAGGAAAAGGCCAACAACGCAGCGCAGTCTAGGAAAATAAAAACAAAATGTTGGGAAGCTGTACGTCAAAAAGAAAAAGAAAAAGAAGACAGTGTAAGAGAAAACAGACCACACTCACCACACTCACCACACTCACCACGGTCGGCCATGACCCTCCATGGTCTCCAAGTAGCGTGTGCGGCTGCTGGGCTCCGCCGCAGCCGGCGGGGCCCGTGGGGCCTCTGGTCGCGAGGTGGTCTGGTGCCGCTCGCGGAGCAGCGCCGCAGTCGTCCCTCGTCCATCCAGGCTGGTGGCGGAGTAGAGCGACGTGTCGAGGCGCGCACCGGTGCCGTAGACCTGATTCACCGAGCCCGCACAAGGGGCACGACCAGCCATGGCAGACACCGCAGGCGTGGCAGACGACGACGCCGACGGTCGATTGTCGATTCCGTGCGTAGAAGTAGAAGGCTCGATCGGCCCGCGCTCGCACGCCTCACCGCGCACAAAGGCCGCCAGTGGCACCGACTGTGCCGTCTGACTCGCACGCGAGGCAGGGACGACGCTCGCCCGCCACGGCGGTTGAGCCGCGCTCTCCGCTGCCCGCACCTGCGAGGCCGAGAGCGGCGCCGGCGACGAGGGCGGGGCGAACAAAAAGACGTGCTGCTGGCTCGCGCGACTGCGTGCAGGGCGGCGGGTGCGCGTCTCCAGCCCGAGGTCCTGGCGGACAGACGCGCCGCTGCCGGAGAGGTGATCGGTGGCACACGCCGGTGGTGGCACCGCCTGTCGGTGGACGTCATGCCAGTGCAGCGCACGACTCGCCGGCGGCACGGACGTCCCGGCCGCGCTGTGTGTCGCGTGTTCGTGTGCGCAGGCGGCGCGCGCGGCCGCGTCTGCCAGCGTACGCGAGGTGCGCGAGGTGCACGAGGTGTGCGAGGTGTGCGAGGTGACTGAGCCACTCACGGACGGTGCCGCAGCGTGGGCAGGTTGCCTTGTGCGCGTGCCGTCCTCGGCGCGCGTGGCCATATTCACCGCGCGGACGGTGAGACCCTGCGGCGCGCGCGGAGGGGCCACTGTGGTGCGGAACTTGGGGGCCGGTGCATCATCACGCGTCGTGCCGATGGTCGCGGGGTCGCGATGGAAGTTGGTGGGGTTCCGTTTTAAGCGAAACACGCAATAGTCGTGCTCCGACGGCATGGCTTTGGTTGCTGGAGAGTGTTGTAATAGCAAGGTGTCCCTTTCTTTTTCTCTCTCTCTCTCTCTTTTTTTTCATGTGTTTGTGAGTAGGATGATAGTGACATTGTGACAACGAACGGCAGAGTGAAGGGCGTGCGCGCAGAGGCGGGAGCAAGAAAAGGAGGAAGGAGAAAGTGGCTGCAGGGAGGAAAAGAGACACACACACAAAAAAAACACGTGTCGTGCACGCGTGGCTTGGTCCATCTTTGCGTGTCATGCGAACACAAAGAAAAAAAAGAGTGCAACAGACGGCTGTGGGAAGAAGGCACCTTCGCATACAGAGGAGGAAAGAAAAGTGTGGTCAGTGTCAGGGGAGCGGCACCCATTGAGTAGCTCGTCGCACGAGGCACATGCGTGTTCAGTTGATGTTCTATTTTGGTTCGGTTGCTCTGCATAAGTTCGCTCTCATTGTCCACATCTGTACGCAAACAGCTGTGATTGGAGAAGGGGGAAAAAAGGGTGAAAAAAAAAAGAGAAAGCTGAGCGTGATCTGTGAAGTTCCAATCACCACAACGAAAACAAGGGGAACAGAAATAGGGGAGCAAAAGAAAGAACGAAAGAAAAACGAGAGAACCAGCTCTGCGCACGGTTACGCGCGTTTCTTCCTCTGAATAGGAGTCGCCTGCGCCGTAGCACTGGTGCTGGCAGAAGGTGCAGCCGACGCAGAAGAGGCAGAAGAGGCAGCGGGCTTGGCAGCCGAGGCACTGGCGGCTGCCCCGCCCTTATTGTTGCTCTTCTTGAGCGAAAAGGAAAGCGCGCAGGCGCAGGACTGATCGACGAGCTCGTTGCCGACCACCACAAACGCAGCCCCCTTCAACTCACTGTGGTAGTCCAGCACGGCACCTTCGAGCTTGGTGACACTGATCTTGTCCACAACGACAGCCGGGGGTGGCACCGATGGTGGCAACGAGGCGGTGCCCTGCATGGCCTCTGCCTCTGCCTCCGTCTCCAGGCCAATCACCTGGGTTTGCGTCACCAGCACATCCTCCTCGGGCACTACGGTGGCCGCGTCTTCGAAGGAAAACTTGTACAAGTAGCCGTGGCAACCACCGCTGTCAATCGCCAGGCGGAGCACGCGCGCGTTGTTGGCGAAACCTTCCTCCGCGTTCTTCTCCGCGATGCGCTCCCACGCGCGCGGACCGACACGAAAGTTGGTGCCGTAGCACGCAGGCACGGCGGCCGCGGCAGCGCGCAAAATAAAGTGGGGTCGCCGAAACATGGCAGTGGACGGTGGGTGTGGCTGAATAAGGTCAAGACAATGAACAAAGGGAAATCTCAAGGAGACGAAGTGAGTTGACGTACGGCCCTGGCAGATGTGCACGTGCGTGAGAGGACAAAGGAGGGAAAGGGATAGAGTGTGGGGGAGGAGGGGGGGGATAGCTGAGAGGTGGCACGCGGCAAAAGTCCGTTTTTCAAAAAGAAGCACATGAACGATATCCTCTTCTTCTTTCGTTGTCCTCGGACATTATTTTGCCTTTTTCTCGCTCAGGGAAGCTCACAAACCAAGGAGGAGCAGCTGGCACACCTTTCCGCCCTCGCGAGACCTCTTCTCTCCTTTTCTGTGTGTTGAGCCTTCCGTTCTCGTAGAGTTAGTGGCTTTGTGCCAGCACTTCATATTCATCTTCTCGTCATCTTTGTTGTTGTTTTTTTGTTTTGAGGTTGTTGTGTTTTGGGGGACCAAGTAGTCTTAGTATGTGCGGTAGAATAAGTGCCTTTGTTCAGGTCAGTAAAGTTGTCTTTTTTTTTTTTTCTTCGTCGTCGTCGCCGCCGTCGTCTGTTGGCCTGACCTTCTAATCCTTCTTCTTCTTGAGCAAGGCCTCGATCGCCTCCTGCTCTGCCCTCTCCTCGCGGTCCTTCTTCTCCTTCTCCTGCTCGCGGCGGCGCATGTCCAGCGCGGCCGCACGCACCTGTTCCTCCGAGTTCATGCCATTGCCGAACCGCTCCATCAGCGGCTCGAGAACCAGGCCAAGGACAATGAGGAACGCGAAGAACAGCACGGCGCACACAACGGCAACAAAGGCGAAGTCGTCGTAGTTCAGCAGCTCGTGCAGCTGATCGCCCTTCCACAGGTGCACCCGGAAGAACTCGGCGACGGTGGCCGCGATGGACGTCTTCTCCGCGCGGAACTGGCCAGAGAGCACCTCGTCAATGAAGTTCATGAGCAGTGCCTCCTGAGGACCGCCCACCTTCCACGGCAGTTCACGCTTCATCGCCTCCAGCTCCGGCGCACGTGTGCGCGCACGGAAGAGTCGCTCACGAAGGGTATCGACAAGCACAATGGCGGGCAGCTCCTTGGGGGAAATATCGTAGCGCGAGAGCCACAGGGGGTACGCGACGCCGTCCACGTAGCACCACGTCACAGTCGGCAGGTTCAGCTGCTCCTCGATGGAAAGGTCCATCGCCTGCACCTGCGCCGAGCGCACCTGCACGAGGTGACGCAGCGAGGCAATCATGGACTGCTCGTCGGCGCTCATGGTACCGTTGGTCACAATCAGGGCGAGGTAGTTCTTCTTCTGCTGGGCCAGCACGCCGAACATGCCCGCGTGCAGCTCCTCGACCGCGTGGAAGCCGTTGATGGTCAGGTACTGGGCCAGCGTCGGGTGCAGCATCGTCACGTTGAACTTGTTCAGCGTCAGCCAAGGGCCCGTGTAGCAGTCGGGCTGTGCAAAGCGATCCGAAGCGGCAATGAGCACCTCGCCGGCAGGACCGGAGGCGGCACCGCGCGCGGCGCACGCCTCGCCCATCGACACAATGGCGTCATAGTTCGACGACGCCGCCTCGGCCTTGTCGGTGATCGCGCTCGCGTAGAGCACACCAAACCGGGCATTGCCGATCGTGGCCGCCGCGTCCACGGCCACGTTCCACGGCGCGGTGCGCTGCGTTTCGGGGGTGCTCGGCGAGTTGCGCGGGACGTACACGTAGAAAGGCACGCGGTGGCTCGCACCGGCCTGACGCTCGACCTGATCAAAGCGCTCGCGCGTGGAGACATCAGACGCAAATGAGCCGGTCGTGGCGGCGTGCTGCAGGTACATCGCAAAGTGCATGAAGCTGGCCTGCGTGTGGCCGCCCTCGTAGTTGAAGGCAACGGTCTCGCCGGGCTTGCCGGTGGTGTACAGGATCGTCGGGAAACGCTCCACCTTGAAGCGCTTGGTCGTCTTGGGGCTCTTGGGCGACTGCACAATTGCGAAGCGCGCGTGCGGCACGCCGGACTTTTCCAGCGCCACGCTCGCGTTCAAGAACAGGGGCATGATGTTCTTGCAGTGCGGGCACCAGGGGGCGTAGAAGAAGACAATCCACGCCTTGCGGTCGGTCTTCTCGGGGAACACGTAGGCGTCAAAGGTGGGGTCGTACAATGTCTCAATTGTGTCCGGGATCTTGAAGCTGCTGTCCTCGCTCTCGCGCACACCGCCCGGTGCAAGGTCCACGAGCTTGTTCTCCGGTGTACCAGCCGCACGGGACGGCAGCGGGCTGCAGAGGAGCAGCACCACGCACACGGCCAAGCACACGCGTGTGAGTGCGTGTGGAGTCATGACCGAAATAATAATGAAGAAAAAAAAAGGGGGTGGGGAAAGTAGACACTGGTATTGTTGTTGTTGTTTCGACAAACGAGGGAGACGACTTTCTCTCTCTCTTTCTTTCGGTGAGCACGTTTACAATGGCACACACACGAGAAAAAAAAAACGAGGTGGTGAGTGAGGATCCGCACGCAGAAGAAAAAAAAAGTAAAGAGGGGAGAGGTTGTTGAGAGGTGTGGCAAACATGTAGATAACTGGTCCTATTGTTTTAGGAGAGGGGCATGTGCCTGTTTCCATTCCCCAGCCCTGTCTGCGCATGTGTCCGACTTCTTGTGTATCACTTCCCTGACGGAGTTTTCTAAAAAAAAAAAAAGCTCAAGACAGAAGAAGAAAAAGAAAAAGGGCAGCGGCACGGCTGTTTGCAGGCGGCCAGGCGCACATCCAGAAAGTGACGGTCACAAATATGAGCGGCCTTTTTTCCTGTTGTGATTGTTGTTCTGTAAAAGGTGGTGTTTGATCATCCGAGAAAAATGCTCGGTGAGTTGTTTTGAACAGCAAGGAGAAGAAAAAAAAACTGGTTGACACCAGACACACACGCACGACGTGCTGGTGCGGACAACCGTTCCTATTTTACATGGCCGAACAGGTCACATGAGCCCTTCGCCCGGCAAAAGAAGCGAGGAGGAAGAGGCGGTCAAATGATGCCCCTCTCACGTCTCTCATGTCACGGCTGCTCAGGCGGCGTGGACGGCGCAGGTGGGCGTCGGAACCCAATGCCGATGCGCGGCAAGCGCTCCGTCTCCGCGCCCGAGTCCGTTGTCGAGGCCGCGTTCGGTGAAAAGGGCAGCAACGTCGCCGAGGCCGATGGCGGCGGAGGGCCACCACCACCACTGCCCACCCCGCCGTCACCACCCTCGCCCCTTCCCAGCCCCTGACGCGAGGTCGCGAGGGAGGAGCCAGTGCTCGACGGGGGCCTGGCCTGGGGTCGCTGCAGCGAGTCCTTGTAGGCACAGTCGTCGAGGTAGCTCGAAAAGTTCTCCTCAATGGCCTCGTGCAAGGTGCCCTTGGTGGTCAGTGTGAAGAGCTTCACAGGGGCGGGCTTGAATGCCTCCGCACTGTTGCTGCCGTCGACCCCCGCACCGCCACCGGCACCAGGCCAGACGTACTGCTTGCGCACCTGCGCCGACCCGAGCGAGAAGCCGTAGCGCACGCCCACGTTGCGGTTGTTGTTGAGCGTCGGCAGCTGATGGTAGGTGCCGCCCTGCAGCGAGGTGCCTGGGGCGAGTGGCGCGCGGCCACGGAGCAGTGCTCGCTGCTGAGGTCCGAGGTGCAGATGTCGGTAGAAGGCTTCAAACTGCTCGGGCGTGTAGGCAGCGAAGGTGACCTTGTACTTGCCGCCCTCGGAGGCCTCGGCCGTGGTGTACGCCTCGAACTCATTGTACAGCCGCTCCTGCTCCTTGCGCTGTGCGGCCGTCAGCGGGTGCAGCTGGAAGTACGTGTCGTAGTCCTCCTCCTTCTCGAGCGGGCTGCCGCCGGAGAGCGGTCGACCACTGCCCGGACGGCCGGCACCGCCCGAGAGCGGCCGCAGCGGAGGCGCACTCGGCACGCGCAGCGAGGACGTTGTCATTCCGGTGAAGGGCCGATTGGGGTCCTCCTCGGGATCGACGACATCCGCCGGTGTTGTGGCCGAGCCCGCGGAGCCGACGCGCGGGCCGGCGCCATCGAGGTCGGGGACGCCCGTGAGCGCGAACGTCTCGTCCTCCTCTGCCTTTTTCTTGGCCGCCGCCGCTGCTGCCGCCGCGGCCTCCTCCTCCTCACGGCGTTGCTGCTCAGCGGCCTCGTGCTCTTCGCGACGTCGTGCCTTCTCCGCGCGCTTCATCTCCTCGCGCAGCTGGCGGGCCTCGCGAATGAGGCGCTCGCGGCGGAGCTTCATGCTCGTCGTCTCCACAGTGCGGCCCCCGCCGGGGTTCAGCAGCGCCGCCAGCACATCATCGAGTTGCCGACTGGTCAGCGGCATCTTGTCAGCGCCGAGCTCCTCGCCCATGCGCAGAAGCTTCTCCATCAGCGCGGACTGTTGAAGCTCGTCGAGGGTGTACTGCTTCGGTTTCGCAAAGAGCTTCGCGAGCAGCGCGGCATCAAAGTCAGCGATGCCGACATCGTCCTCCTCCTCGCCATCGCCGTCACCGTGGCCGGCAGCCGAAGCGTCCTTCAGCCGCTTGCGTCGCATCAAGCGTTCCGTCATTTGCAGCAGCTCGTATAGCAACGGCTCCTCGTTGGGGTCGGTGAAGGTCTCGTCGGCAATGTGGATACCGCGCTCCGCCAGCGTCTCTTGCAGCCACTTCTTCTTGCGGCGGAGCTCCTCGCGCTCCTCAGGCGTCAGCGGTAGCAGCTCCGACCCGCGCTCGCCACGCCGGCCCTTGGGTTTCACCTCGGCATCCGACACGACACTCAGAGAAAGCTCCGAGAAGTTGTCGAGGAGGTCGTCGTCGTCGAGGAAGTCGTCCTCCTCGTCGTCCTCCTCATCGGTGTCTTCCTCGTCATAATAAAAACCCGCAGGTCGCCGGTAGCGGCGCTTCTCCCGACGAGTGCCGCAGTGCCGCGTGCGACGTCGGCGTGCCCCGGCCGCGTGCTCGCCGTCGCCCTCATCCTCGAAGGAGCTCCACGACGTGGCGGCGGACAAGTTCTCCTCCATGTCGTAGTCATCGGCCCAGCGACCGTACTCGAGCTTGCGCTTCTTGCGCGGACGCTCGTCGAAGTACTTGCGGCGCTTGAAGACGGAGTTGGGGCCATCGGACTCGTACATGAAAGCGTCGCCCTCGCCCTTGCGGCGGGCCTGGCGACGACGACGGGCTTGCACGCGCTTGAGGGCATCGGCGGAGAGATGGCAGCGGGCCCGACGGCGGTGCAGGACGCGCTTCTGGCGGTTCAGCTCCTCCTCAATCATGTACACGCTGAGATCGCTGTCGTGATCGCTGAGGTCGTCGGGGTCGTCGCCGCGTGCCTTGGCCTCCGCCTCGCGCTGCAGTCGGCGACGAGACTTGTCGTACTGCACGCGTCGGCGATAGTAGCGCAGGCGGCCGTCCTTATCCACGCGCTGCACGTAGCGCCAGTCGTTCTCGGACCCCTCCTCGTCATCCTCGTCCTCGTCGCTGCCCCTCCGTCCTCCACTACCCTTGCCCGGGCGGCGTGGGCCGTCGCCGTCGTTGCTGTCGCTGTCGGAGGCCTCGTCATCGCGATGGCGGCGCTTCGCCCGGCGCTTGGCGTGACGGAGCCGTTTTTTGCGTAAAAATGGGTCCTCGTCGTCGTCGTCGTCGTCGCTCTCCGAGCCATCGAAACCGGCGCGCCGGTCGCTGCCGCCGAGCCGACTGCTCTCGTCTGCCGAGGAGGAGGAGGTCAGGTCGTCGAGCTCCTTCACAAGGTCGTGGAAGGACTGCAGCGCGTCCTGCATGTTCTGCGCGAGCGCGGCCTCCCTGGCGGCGTTGCGCGGGGCTGTGCTGGCCGCGCGCATGGCCTTGACCAGCTGCTCATCCTCGTCATCCCAGTCGTGGCCAAAGACCTCGCCGTAGAGCTCCATCAAGAATATGTACATGTCGACCGGGTTGCCGGCCGTGCAGGTCCAGTTGTCCGCCAGCTCCAGCATGGACAGCCAGAACTGCGCGTAGTGGATGGACGGCAGTCGATCCGCACTCCACGGCGCGACAGTGCCGCCGGCCGCGCTCGAGGTGCCGTCGTCGCCGTCGAAGCCGTCGACGCCCGCGTCCGACTGGCTGTCGTCGCCGTCCTCGGCGCTGCGGCGGCGCTGGCGAGCGAGTCGTGCCTGGTGATCGGCGAGCACACCACCGCGATCGCGGGCAAACGCACGACCGGACAACAATAAGGGCTCCCCGCGACTGAGAAGCCACTGCGGAGGCGGGCCAAAGGCACTCGCAGGACCGGCCCCGCGCTCGGAGCGACGGCGTGCACTGCCGCTGTGGTTGTTGGTGTGGCTACTTGGGTTCAGGCTGTGGCCATCGCTGGGGCTGCGCTCGCGACTGGGAGACCGCGATGAGTTCTCGCTGCCGCTGCCGGCGTTGAGCGATGTCGCGCGTGCGAGGCTGACGGAGGTGGTTCTCCCCGACCCAGCCGCACGTGGTTCGTAGGCGGCGTCGATGATCAAGTCCTCCTGTACCGACTCCAGCATCTCCACCTCCAGCTCCTTCCGCTGGGGGAGCAGGACCTGGGCGATGCGCATGTTGAGATAGATGTACTGCATGGGCGTCATGTAGGCCGCCACGTTGGGCAAGTTGCTCGACGTGACAATCTTCTTCTTTTTCTTTTTGGACTTGGCCCCGCCCGGGGCGGCAATGTGGATCACGCCGAGGTCGTTCGCGCCGGCCTCGGCCGACGAGAGGTGGACGCCTGCGTCGCCGTCGAGGCCGTCCTTCGCACTCGGCATCCGCTCTGCTGTGAGCCCGTCATCGCCGTCCGCAGCGGCAGTGGCAGTAGAGGCTGCGACGGGGCTTGGTGTGGTTGGTGTGGTGGTCGGTGTCCTGTGGCCGGACGCCTTGGCACTGCGGCTCGCGGCGCCAGCAACGGTGGTCGGCTTCTTGGGCGTCTTTTTCTTCTTCTTGTCGCTCTCCGCCGACGCGGCAGCGGCCTTGGCACGGCGCTTCTCGGCAGCGGTGGTGGTGCCGGCGGTGGTGGCGATGGTGGTGGTGGTCGTCGTCGTCGTCGTTGCCGGGCTTGCACGGCCGGCATCGGTGCCCTTGGTGCCTTTGCTCGCGACAGTTGCACCCGCCGTCGCCGTTGCACCCGCCTCTGCGTCAGCGCCGTGCGAGGCGGCGCTCTGGCCGGACTTGGCGCGTGCCTGGCGGTGTGTGTCCTCGGCGGCCGGGGAGATGGTGACGCGCTCCCAGAATCGCCGGATAGCGTCGTTCACGAGCGCATCGCCGGCCGCGGCGAGCGACGCCTTCGTGGTGAGCGACGTGGCGGTGCGCAGCAGCAGGTCGTAGCACAGCCCAATCTGCTCCCATCGCGTGTCCTCGAGCTGCTGGTAGAGCTGGTACTCCTGTTCCTCGACCGTATCAAAGCCCGTCGCGGCCGACGCCCCTGGTGGGGGCGCCAAGGACGAGCGACTGCCGGTGCGGCTGAGTCGCCCGCGCCGGCCACCGCCACCGCCACCGCCACCGCCACCGCCGAGCGGGTTCAGCGAGGTGCCGAGCGACGACCGGCGTGAGCGGAGGAGCTCGTCGTCGTCGCTGGTGTCCGTCGTGCTCCTGCGGGCCGTGTAAAGTCCGCGGACAACGTCGCCGCCGGCCAGGAGGGAGCGCACGGACGTGCGCAGCTCGAGCTCGGCGCCGGTGCGGCCGCCGAGGAAGCCGAAGCTGTTCGTGCGCTGCATGCCCCGGTAGCGGTCCGCCTCCAGCACACGCAGTGCCGGCCCCGAGTTGCCGAAGACACCAAAGACAGAATGGGCGGATTGGAAGGAGCCGGCGCTGGCGAGGCTCTGGCGACGACGGGGCCCGCTCCCTGCGGCGCTCGCGCTCGTCCCCATGGCGGAGGAAAGCGAGTGCGAGCCGTTCAGCCCCCAGTCCGCCCCTCCACCGCCACCACCACCGCCGGGCAGCCGACTGGAGCTCGCCTGGCTGGGACGGCGATAGCTCCAGAGCGCGTTGGAGACCGACATGCTAAAGTCGCACCAGTCGTTGCCATCGGAGAAGCCGCGCTGGCTCGTTGATGTCGGCCGATGGGCGTGACCAAAACTTGACGGCATCGCAGAGGTAGACAAGGGGCCATCATGGCCACCACCACCGCCACCACCGCCGCCGGTGTAGTCTGCGAAGGAGACGCTGGCACTGCGCGCGGTCGCGGGGGTTGGTGACATGGACGGCGGGGCCTTGTTCTTGGTGCCGCCCTTGCGGCCTTGGCGCCGGCCCGCACCACTGCGGCTGGGGGCCTGGCTCGTGGCCGCGCTGGACAAGGCGCGCTTGCTGGCGAGACTTGTGCTGTTGCTGAGATCCACAGAGCCGCGCGACAGCCACGGTGAGCCCAACTCGTTCATGTCGAGGCCGTCGGGCTGGGGGCTGGAGGATGTGGCACGCTGCTCCTGCTGCTCCTGCAGCTGCTGTTGCTGCTGTTCTTGGAGGTACTGCTCGTAGGCGGCCTGGCGCTCGCGTCGGCGAAAGTAGAAGCGCTTGGTTGCCATCGCCAGAGCCGGGTGGCGCAGCGAGTGGCGGCGCCGGTGCGAGAAAGCACTCACACGCGGCTGTGCGGCGATGAGAAACTTGAGCTCGTCGCCGCACGAGTGGAGGAGCTCGATGCGTGTGTCATGCGGGACGGCAGTGCGCAGTGCGACGAAGAGCGCCTTCACAATTTGGCTGTCCTCGTAGACGGCGTTGGCCAGGCGTGTGTTGCCTAGGCGGGGAGAGGGGGTGCCGTTGCTGTCTCCGGTGGTGGGCCGATCAAGGGTGCCGCTGAACGGAGACTGGCTGTCTGCCGTCTGCATCCTGCGGTGTGTCTTGCGTGTCTTGTATGTGTGTGTGTGTGTGTCTGTCTGTTTGTGTCTGTCTGTCTGTTTGTGTGTTTGTACGTGTCGCTGTGTGATGGGGGGAGTGCCTCGCGCGTGTCGATCAAACAGCCTTCACGCACCAGTGAAGAGAGAGGAAGAAAAGAAACAGGTGGGAAAAAGGGGTTGAAGAGAGGAGGGAAAAACAGGAAAGGTGAAACGGGAAAGAAAAGCGCGATGATCAAGCGGCGACGGGCGGTCAACTGCTTCTCGACCTTGATGCTAGGGAGTGAGAGAAGAATGAACCTGTTCTCAAATGGGTTTTCAAAAAAAAAAAAGGTCATTTCAAACAAGTGCGCATTTCTCTGTGTTTTGGTCTGCATCAGCCAATTTGGCATCCTCCTGGGCAAAAGGAGAACAATGAATTCCTCCGCGGTGCGACTGCGCAGACGGTCGACACCACCACCACCACGACAAAGCATGGGATGAGCACGAGAGTAACAAGGAACTGCAGATGTCGTGTATTTGCATGTAAATGTGTGTCGTTGTTGTTGTTGTTGTTGTTTTAAGCACAGATGCACCCATCGTAGAGCCATCGTGGTGGTGCAAGCATTGGGATTGTTTGTTTGTTTTTCATTTAAGCTGAATAATATAAAGAAGAAAGACGGCACGTAGTT
>JASANQ010001111.1:0-31387 GCA_030849645.1 Wallacemonas sp. Wsd | reverse complement strand
TATGTGTTGTTGGTGGAAGTGTTTGGGGAGAAGCTTTGCTTTGAGGACGGAAATCTGCCCAGAGTCACGTGCATATGGAGGGGTGGAGGGGTTGGGAGAGTGGGGTTGTGTTGAGTGGAAGTGCGCTTGGTGGAAGCAAGATTGAGGAAATAGCTTCAAGAGGTGTGGAAAGCAACAAAACAAAAAACATGATGTTTGGCTTTGCAGACGCGTCCTTCTCTGATTCTGCTCACATCGCCGTTGTGCTCGGGGTCGCGCGCACTTGGAGCGCATAGCAACGAGAAACAGCGCAGGCAGTGTCAACCCGCCGGCGTAGTCCAGGTGGCGTCTTTTTTTCGGATGCACTCGTCACACGCCAGTCCGAACAAAAAAAAAGCTCATCGAGTGAAAAGCCCCCTCCCCCCCCCCCCCCTTTCTCTTCTGCATCCTAACGGTGTTCGACAGTCGGTCACATGGGTACCTGCTGTCTGTGGTGTGAGCACGATCGCCTTTGCGGCGGGGAGTGTTATGTTTGTCGTCCTTCGGAGAGACGGGAGCGTATATTAATCGCCAAAAGAGAAAGAGAGACTGCTCACTATTTAAAGATGGAAAAATGGTTGTTTAAATAGAAAAGAAAACAGGAAACCTTGTGGAACCGAGACAGTGACAAAGGGAGTCATTCACAGCGTGCAACCGGTGCAGGCATAGAGGCGCCGACACGTGCAAAAAAAGAAAAAAAGAATTGTGCATTGCCCCTTGCCCCCAAGTGCTGCGTGATGGTGTGCTTCTCCTATTCCATGCAGTTTTCGTTTCTACTCTTTTTTGTTGTTGTTGTTGCAGCTGCTGATCTTGAGGTAGTTTGAATCTGTGTTTGCTCGTACCAAAGGAGATGCCGTGCGAACATCTTACGACAGAAAAAAGTGACGCGATGAGTGCGCTGTGCGGGGGAAGGGGGGGGACAGAGAGAAACTAAGTGCGAGCCCCTCCTCCCAACAGCTGCTCAGATGGGACGTCACACTACTCCGTCTTCGCCTTCTTCGCGTTGCTGTCGTCTTCCTTCTTGATGGCCTCCCAAGGGTTGAAGAAGATCATGCCGACGATCAGGTCCATCAGCGTGTGGCGGTCCTCCATCTCTTCCTGCCACATGTCCTCCGCGTCCGCGAGCTCGTCCTCGTCCATCTCGTCGGCACCGGACTCGTCGCCGGGCGGGGGCGGCATCACGGAGAACACCTCCAGCAGCGAGGGACCCGAATGGGCATTGTCGCCCGCGGCAGGCTTGCCGTCGCGCTGGCGCTTGTGGCCTGGGGCCTCCGCGTCCTCCTCATCCTCCTCCTCCTCGTCGTCGTCGTCAGCAGGGCCGTGGCCGGCCTTCCAGGTGATGCCAGAGAACTCCCAGGCCTCCTCGCCGCCGTCCTCCTCGTCCTCCTCATCCTCCTCGTCGTGGTCGTCAACAGGGGACTCAATGCACTCCGCCCACAGCTCCGTCTCCTCAAAGAACGGGTTCTCTGCGAAGGTGAGGGTGACCTTGAAACCGGTCTCGGTGAAGACCACGCGGAGGTCCTTCAGGTACGTGCTGAGGAGAGTCTCATCGTAGGGGCCCAGAAAGTGCGGCGCGGTGTCGTTCTCCTTGTCCACCTTCTGCATGGCGGAGATCAGCGCGAGAGCCCAGAAGTTCGCGGGCATCTTCTTCTCGGCGATCATCTCGGCGATCTTCGTGTGACGCTCGCTAAAGAGGTCATCGCGCTTCTTGTTGAACTCGGCATCGCTCAGTGCGACCTCCTTGTGCATCTCCTCCTGCAGCTTGTTGATCTTCTCTTGAACTTCCTGGGCGCGGTCAGCCATTG
Organism: Wallacemonas sp. Wsd; assembly: GCA_030849645.1. NCBI lineage: Eukaryota > Euglenozoa > Kinetoplastea > Trypanosomatida > Trypanosomatidae > Wallacemonas > Wallacemonas sp. Wsd. The sequence goes on along the minus strand of JASANQ010001111.1, from coordinate 29,564 downwards.
TTTTGCTTTTTTTTTTTTTTGTGTGTGTGTGTGGTGCTGGTGTTGAAATAGGATGGCCCTGTCTTGTCTAGAGTCAGCGATATAGCCTCGATGGACGAAAAGGTACAAGAGCCGGGTGCAAACACGACGAGAACGAGGAGAAAGATGCACAAGGTTTCACGTATGATGGTCAGTGGTGTTCGAGTGCAAAAGCACAGTCAGCACGCCCACACCGAGCTGATGTGGGAGAGCATGAAGGGGGCCAAGACAATGAGAGAGGGCCAACCAACTTTTTTTCCCGTCCTGGGATGCGTGTTCGTCCCCGCCGCACGTACCCACATCTGGATTGCCCTACCTCCCTTGTGCCAGCCACTCGCGGCGCGGGCACAAAAGGTGCGTTAGAGGCGTTGCGAGACAAAGGAAGAAAGGGAGAAGGGCACGTGGGTAGAATGCGTCAACGGTGCGCACAATGTCCATGCACAGTGGTCGCGCCAACGAGCACGTAAGTATGTTTGCTGCAGTCAGGGGGTTGTTCTCATTTCAAGATTCACCGTTCTTCGTCAGACGCGTGGATGAAAAGAACGACAAGAAAAAAAAGCACAGAAGGCCAAATTAAATCAGAATTGGGTCGAATTGGGGTTTGAAAAAAAGAAAATGTTACGAGAAAAAAAAGGAAGAAGATGGGAAAAAAAAGAGAAGCATGCGCTGTCCACTTTTTTTTTCCTTTTCGTGAATTTGTTCTGCGGCGGCTCTGAAGAAGGCCCTCTTCAATAGTGGTGTTATGTGTTGGTGTTGTTTTTTTTTTTTCCTACAGCCGCATTATTCACACGTTAACAGCAAAATATCACAGTAGAAAAAGTTACCAAGGTATCGAACAAATGGATAACACAAAAAGGCAGGAGACAGAGGCACGCGAGGCCAGAGATGCGAGGTGGGAGTTAAGTGCGCCCCCAATACCCATTGACGGCCCTTCGCTTTTTTTGTTTCCGTTCCCTTCCTTTCTTAGGCTATGTGTTCGTTCTCTTCGCCACCTATGATCGTGTTTTGTGTGTCGACGTTGGCGTTCTTTTCCTTTTAAGCTATCGTTTGGGAGCTTCTCGCATAGCTTTGGAGTGGCAGATCTAGCGCGTGTACGCGGATGCGTGCCTGAGTGCGTGTATCCGTGTATTTTGCGGGACAACTGAAGTTTCACTTTTTTTCCCCTTGCCAGTCGCTGCCTCATTTTACTCCGCGCGCGTGGTTTACCTTTCCGAAACAAACAAACAAAAATCCGCGAGATGCGGGTTTGGGAGATGTACAACAGACTCGAAGCCGGGTGTGAGGTGGCAAAGCAAAGAAAGAAAAAAAAAAGTCAGATCAAAGCAAGGGTATTGTTGCGTAGGTAGTGACTCTACAGGCGCGGCAAGTATCCGTCTGAGATCGAGGAGTGTGCTCCTCCTCCTCCGTCTCCATTCTCTCTTTTCTTTTTTCTTTCTTTTTTCTTTTTTGAAGAGGGGAAAAGGAGAACACAACGGACGGGGTGTAGTGTCATTCAAAAACAAAAAGTACACACAAAGCAAGAAAAAAAACAAAATTGCGCTTGTGTAAAGAAAGAGAGTTCTTGTTCGATGCGATCGTCTTCCTTTTCTACGATTTTTACTTCTTCTAGTGTCTAAACAAGACATAGGACATGATAACGAAGAGCTCCAGAAAAAAAAATACGGAACAGGTAGCGGCCACTGAAACGCAAGACGTATTCTCGAGTCCAAGAAGAACATATATTGGATGGCTGTGTGTGTCTAAGCACCGTGTCGGGAGGCCAGTACGGCGCACAGATTCAGAGATGTGTGACATCTGGTGGAACTCGCAGACGCACGCATCCAACGTGCCTCCGCCGAAAGAAACGGCATGGGCACAAAAAGAAAAAGGGACACAAACAAGAGGCAACGAGGATGATGAATGTAATGAAAGCGATAAAAAGAAACTCAAGAAGAAGAGAGGAACAGAGGAACAGCATGAATGTCAGTAAGAGCTACTGCACACAGAAAGTGAGCTGCGCTCACTCACTCTCGCTCAATTGACTGCCTAGTTGCCGGCCATGGCCTCCTTCTCCGCCTTCTTCTGTGCCTTGATCTCCTTCTTGGCCTGGCGCTTCTCCTCCTTCTTCTTCTCCTGGTACTCGGTGGTGAGCAGCACGCAGTTGGCGTTCACATCGAAGCCGACGGGCTCGCCCTGAATAAAGGGCTCCGTCAGACCCGGGTAGACAATCACCTTGGCGCACCAGCCGCCCTCGGGGAGCTCCACTAGAGACGTCTTGCCGAGAGCCTGGAGGTCGCGGCTCTGAGAGCCGAAGGTGACGGTGATGTGGAACTCGTACTTCTTGGTGTCGTTGTAGAAGGCCCACTGGTGACCGGCGTTGTTGATCAAGCGGAAGAGCATGCCGTTGCCCTTCTCGAAGATGGCCTTCTGCTCATCGAATTCGAAGTCTTGGGGACCGTCAAGGACGTAGCCGTCGACGTTCTCAGTGGAGTTCTTGGAGCCCATTTTTTCGAGTCAAGGTGAAGTACTTGAGAGGGAGGGGGAAAGAGAAAAAAGGGGAGGAAGTTTTGGTGAGTGCGACAGTGAGGGTTATCCCGAGCGTGAGCTAGACAGAGAGAATGAATAGGAGGTGGGGGAACTAAAAGTGAGCAAAAAAAGATGCGTGTGAAGAGAGACACAGTCAGGGGGAAAGGAAACAGAGGAGTAGAGGAGATGGTGGATGAAGAGAGAGGGGGAGGGAACGAAAGTTGGCGGCTGGTTTACCACAGGGTAAACGCTGCCGTAAGCATGAAGAAGAAAACACACAATAGAGGGCGAGATCCTGGGGAAATGCAGGAACACGGTCGAGTGGTTGGACAACGTGACGTCTGCCAGTGTGTCTGTCTGTGTGTTTGCCTCTGCGTGAGAAATGTCTTGTTTATCTTCTTGTTGTTGCTTGCGCAATTGTCAATTTGGTGCACAGTAGTTGCTTGTAACCTGGTCGCTTCTCTCATCGCTTTGGAATCGGCGTAATGGTATTATTCACATGTTTGTCTCTCTCTCTCTCCGGTCACGCACCCGTTCTTGACAGCACCGCATTTGTGTACATCATCGTAAAGTACGACGGACCTTTTGTGGTGATTTCGCCCTACTGGCTATCCGCATCATCGGTCCGTTGGCAAGTGGTGCACAGGAGAAGGGGGAGATACGAAAGAAGACGAAGAAAGAAAGAAAAAGTACAAAAGGTACAGAAAGTACAAAAAGTGTGAAAAAAGCAGTGTCTCACAAAAGGCTGTGTAAGTCACGATGGGTTGCTCTTAGCTAGTCACATGATGCATCACAGAGTGGAGTGAGTCGCTGGATGGTGTCAATGATAAAAAAAAAAAGCACAAAGAAAAAGAAAAAGGAGAGCAACAATGAAGGCAGATGGGTGAAGCGCGTCGAAGAGGGTAGGGTGCGCCGCCGTGGGTGCAGCAAACAACGGTGGCCAAACCTACCCGTCTGCCTCCACCGCTTTTCGCTTCCCCTCGTCGAGGCGTCCATCGTGGTCAAGGGTGGCATCCTGCACATGGAGAGGTATGGACGCCACATACAAACATACACACGCATACCGACTGCCTTCGCTGCTTCATCTGGATCCCGCTCAAGGACGCTCCAAAGGAGTGGACATCAAGTCCCCGCCCTTGGACTCCACAAGGCACTTCCACATGTAGCCGCCGGACGTCACGCCATCGACGAACGGAAGCGTCTGGCCAGGCTTCAGCGTCATCGACACTGTCAGGCGCTGGTCTGCGCCGTCGCCCTTTCGCGAAACGGAGACATCGTCGCGCTTCAGGCAAAACGGTGACTCCTCCTTGGCCTGGATGGCGCCGTCGGGGTCGAATCCGCAGAGGACGGCGATGTGCTCGGCGTGGAAGAACGTGGTCGAGAAGTTCGCCGCGCTCTTGCTATCGTTAAACAGCACCCAGCTCACGCGCGCTGTCGTGGGTGACAAGGGGCTCTCGTCTGATTTGTGCACCAGCTCCACGCACGTTGGCTGCTGGAGAAGGTACACGGTGCTCACACGCTCAATCTCAAAAATTGGGTCGGCGGAGGTGGCCTTGTCCACGAACACCTCGTTGACCGCGGCAGTGCGGGCATTAAAAAAACGGTTCGGGTACTTGCCCTCGGACGCGCGAGCTGCACCGTTGCCTTCAGTACTGGCGCCGCAACCCATTCTAAGAGAGTAAATAGGTGTGGAGTGAAGGTGGGCTTCCGGCTGGGGAGTGAGAGAGAGGGGCTACGCGCTGTCGTTTCTTCTTCTTTGCAACAGGTGGAGCATCAATGGAGAAGAGACATTGTATGTGCGCGTGAGGGTGTGAGAGAGAAGAGGAGGAGACAAAACAGAAGGTAAAAAGATGAAATGGAAGTGGTGAGTGGTGTGCGTGTGCTTTCTATGTGGCACGCGTTAAACGCTCATGCGGCACCAATAGGCATTGTCCGTCCTCTCCCAATGCGGAGAAGGCAGGGCGGATGTGACAATCAGTCAGCGAGTCACGGTGACCGAGGAAAGTCCATCGGTGAAGGGACAGGTTGGAAAAAAAAAAAAGACCGTGACGCCGTCAGCGCATCACATGCATTCGTGTGTGCGTGTGCCGGAGAGGGGAAATTTTCACTTGTCGATAGGCCTGTATCACTTTCAAGGAGTACAAGAGAAGAACAAGTAGAGAGACACATTTGCACAGGAGCGCACGAGTACAATGGCGGCACAAGCAACGGCGTGTAGAAGAAAAAGACAAAAGAAAGTGTTTGTGATGATAATAATAAAAAAGTGTACATAACTGAGGAGACGCGCAAGGGTGCGCCTGTGGTGGTGGGAAGGCAGGGCGCAGCCTGTGGGTTGTCGTATTGATTCTTCTCTGTCCTTCCCTACCTGCCTGCTCGTGTGACTCTTTCTTTCTTTCTTTTTTTCCTTCGCATGCTCTAGTCGTGTTTGTAGTCACATGGAATGTCGGGTGGCAAAAAGTACGAGGAGAGGGGATGCAGGGGGGGGGGGGGGGGGGGGGCTGTCGAGCAAAATAACGTTGAGCAAAAAAGTCGCTGCACCAGCGACTAGAAAGAGATGCCAAGATCGTCCAGCGACTGGGTGGAGCTACTTTTACGCGACTGCGCCGAGGTATTGCGAGAGCCAGTAATGGTGGGAAGTGTCTTCATGACATGCGCACCGTCCGCGTCGCTCTTTGGACTGATCGCACCGGCCGTCTTGATCGCCGTCGTCGTCGGTTCACCGCCGGGCTTCAGCGTGGCCTCGAGCACAGGCGCCGATGACGACGACGACGGCGGCGGCAGTGGACCCGCGGCCAGAGAGCGCTGCGCTGGTTGCGCCGCCGCTGCCGTTGCTGAGGAGGCGCTGGTGAACGATTTGCGCGCGCTCGACACGTTCGATGCGTTCGGCCCACTCAGGCGCGGCTGGCGGCCGGTCGGCGAGCGCGTCGGCGACGGGGGCTCGGCAAGGTGCGGCATGCGACTCGAGGACAGGCTCAGCTTGGAGCTGTTGAGCTCGCGCACCTCCAGCGGAGGCGCCGCGTGGCCATTCGCGAGGCCCGAGGTCGGCCCGGCGGGTGTGATGGGGGTGGGATGAGAGAGCAGCGGCACCAGAGGCGGCGACGGGATCGCCCCGGAGAGACCGGTGTGGCTGCTCGAGCGCGGGTGCGGCACGGGGCCGGGGCCCTGTTGAGCGACAGCCAAGGACGACGACGGCGAGGTGTTCGCCCTGGCGGACAGTTGATGTTGTTGTGCTTGCGGGATCTGGCCACTTGCCGAGGTCGCGGCCGCCGGCCCGGGTGCCTTGCGCACAATCGGTGAGATGGGTGTGGTGGAGACCGCGGAAGGTCGTGGAGACGCGGTCGGTTTGGGCGACGTCTGCGAAAAGGCACCGCGCGAGGGCGGCGAGACGGGCGTGACAGGGAGGCTCCCCCCGCCCGCCGTGGTGATGCTGGTGACATAGGGCACGTCGGCCAGATGCCGCTCCAGCTCCGCGCGTGCGTGCGGTGTCACGACCGCGGCGGCGGACGCCGGTCCAGGGGTCGGCGCCTCTGCCCAGCCATCCGCGTCCGTCGTGTCCTCGCGCACGTACTGTGTGGTGAAGCCGAGGCTGAGCTTGATGGGCTTGTTCTTGGGCAGCTCCTGCGTCTTGTTCTTCGCGTCCGCCTTGACGAGCGCCATCTCCACCGCGCTCGTCAGGGCAGTGCTGCCCACCGTGACAAACAGGCTCTGCACCTGCCCCGCGGAGGCGTACCGCCCGACCACGGCGAGGCTCTTCTTGTCGTCAAAAGGGACCATGCAGCAGGCGACGTGGTAGCCGAGCAGGCGGCTCGACTCAACGGCCGCCACAGTGGCCCCCGGCGCGAGCACGACCCGCACCTCCAGCGCCGCACCGCCCTTGTCCGCCGGCCTGATCGCCGCGTACGCGCGCTTCTCCTCGGGGGTGTATGGCGTGCGCAGGAGCGCCGTGAACGTGGCGGGGTTGACCCGCGCATCGTCCTCGCAGACCTCCACGTACGTGCGCGAGGCGCTGCTCACGGTATCGCACGGACGCCCGCCCGTGGAGGCGACGTGAGGCGTGGGGAGGCAGAGCACCTTGGTGGCCCGCAGAGGGTCGTCGCTGCGGCGGTAGAGCACAGTCAGCGTGATCTGCGCCTCGTGCGTGAGGCTGTCGTTGTACAAGCAGTAGCGTGTGCGGTGCGGCACCTGCAGCCGGGCGAGCCGCTTGGACGAGCGCTTCTTGAGGCCCAGGCCAGCGCCGCGGCCGGAGCCCAGCTCGGTGCCGTCCTTGCGGAGCGAGCCCTCGCGCGTGAGCAGCGTGCTCTCCTTCACCAGCACCGACGGCACAGGAGAGGGAGCGGGGCTGGCATCGCTGTCGGTCGCGTGCGGTGGCCGTGTCGGGTGGCCGCCTGGCTGGCCGAGCAGCACCGCCCCCGGCACCGGCAGAGACGGCGAGCCCGGTGCGGTGGGGGCGGAGGGGGGCGGGGCCCGCTGGGAGGGCGGGGGGCCGCCGGTGACGTGGGCGGCGCCGACCTCCGGCGGAGGCGGGGGGGCGGAGGCGGACGGCTTCGGCTCGTCTCCGTTGGCAAGGGGCGGTGCGCCGCTCTTCGTCTGGTCGGGGATGGCGGGGCTGCTCTTTTTGAAGTTGAAGCCCTTGATCCCGGGCACGCCGGACGTCGTCGGCGTTGCGCGCACGCTCTCCCCGTCGCTCGGGGCGAGGCGCCCGTCTGCATCGACCGTGAAGGTGATCAAGTACGGCGCGCTTAAGCAGATCTCCGCCACGCCGACGGTGTGTCCGTGGCTGCCGGACGCACCCGACAGGAAGCTCGCCACCGGTGAGGTGGAGGCTGGCTTCACGCTCGTGGGCACCATGAGAGTCGGACGCAGCATCGTCACCCGGGCGGCACAGCCCTTGAGCATTCTGCGTGCATCAAAGTGGGGGAGTACCCCGTCCGGCACGACCAGCTTGTTTGGCATGCTATTGTAGAACAACGGACACGTCACGGCACAACTGCTGTCGATCGAGCCAGAGGGACCGCCTTCGGCTGTGGAGGCCGTGCCGGCCGTACTGCTGCCTGAGCCCATTATTTGCGAATTTGATTCTTTTTGACTTGCTTCTTCTTCAACACAGTGATTGTGTGTGGTGCCAAGTTGACCACTAGAAATAAAATATACAGAAAAAAAACAAAGTCAAAGTGTGAAGTGCAATGCGCGACGACGGTTTGGTAGTGGAGAGCCAAATTTTGAAAGGAACAAACAACAGCAACAGTTCACAACAGACAAAGAAAAAAATGAAAAAGTGAAGTGCGGCAAGAAGCAACAACACAGAGAAGAACGAATGAATGAATGAATCGCAGTATGCGGCGCCAACAAAAAAACTGTAGCACAGAAAATTAGAATAATGCCACAATACTCGAGGGAGCCAAGGTGGAAGAGAAAAAAAAAGAAAAACACCCGCTGGAAAACGCAAAATATCAGAAGGGAATATTTACTGTCAGACCCTGCTCGTTGTGCGGGGAAATACACTCTATGTACAGATTCTTTTCTTTTCTTTTCTTTTTTCAAGTAGTTGGTGACAGTGTCGATGAGAGAAAGAAGAGATAAATGAAGATGAAGTTGGTGGCACACGTGACCATTGCGATCTCAGATCACCATGTGCGCATGGGACAGTCTTTGGAAAGCGAGTCGACAACAGTACGCGCGCGGTCGGACAGCCGGATTGAGTATCCAGATGTGCGAATCCCCACTCTTTGAATGGTCAATCAAGTGTGCGTCTGGTTTCTGACATGGGCACGTACACGCGCAGAAGTGTGAGTGCATGCGTGTCTGTCAGTTGATACTGGCGTGGATGTACCTCCCTCGTCAGGAGGGTAGCGGAGTATTTTGCCGTGCCACAACCGCGGCAGCGATGTTCGCGTCATCTTTTCTTCTTATTCCACTATATGCGGTTTCGACTTTGTTTGGTTTCATGTTTCGTGCATTTCGCGCGTGTATATGTCTCTGAGTGAGCGTGCCTGTCAGCGCCGCGGCAAAGCTCAACAAGTGCATGCGATGAAAGAAACAGACTTTTAAAAAAAACGCGAAAAAATGAGGGAACACCCACAGAGAAACAACGAACAATTGAGCTGGAAACTAGCATATATTTTTTAAAAGTCACGCGTGTGTGTGTATATAAATAGCAACGAGAGAGAGTACCCACTTGTTGCGTGTGGAACTGTTTTGCGGGCCCAACTTTTTTGTTTGTTTGTTTGGCCCATTCCTCTCAACATGTTCATCTGTAGTTTTCTTCTTTTTCTTTTTCCGTTCCCTTTTTTGAGCTTGAAGAGATGACATTGCTCACCGGTTNTTGCGATTTCTTTTTCGTCTCCGTCTGCTTTCCCGAAAACCAGTGGAGAATGACGTGGAAGGGGAACGAGCACAACAAAACTTGAGCAAAGCGGAATCGAAAAAAAAAAAGAGGAAAGGGGGAGAGAGGTGGAAGAAACAACAAGAGGCATATTGTACCCTGCGCCTCGGTGATTTTGCCTCCCTCATGCTGTGTTCACGCTATGATTCGCTATTTCTTTCATCGTCACTTTTTTTTTTTTTAGTTTTTCTCCGCGTGGGGTCTTCCCGCATTTTGGGGGGCCTACAAGACAAAAACGCACAAACAGACACAAATAATAAAGAAAGCATTGTAATCAATACAGGAACTGAACACCCACCTTCGCATACATATATTTTTGTTCTTTTTCGCGTTTCCAACTCGCTTTGCTCCTCGAAACGGAAGGGGGTGTCAACAATGGGGGGGAATACGTCAAAGAGAGAGAGAGAGAGAGACGCAGTGGTGGAAGGAATGAGGAAAGGGGAACGGAAACATCTTATTCTCCCACCTCTCATCCAGCATTTGCCCCCGTTCTTCTCCTTGGTGTTTTTGTGTGTTTTGGTTGGTTGGTTGCTTGGTTGCTTGGCTGGCTTGCTACTGCGCAGACTCGCCGTTGAGCATGGCCGCGTAGCGCTGGCGCTCCTCATACGGCAGGGGCTCCGCATCGTAGGCGATCGCGAAGCCGTTGAACTCGCCGCGCATGAAGGGCTCCGTCTTGAGGGGCTCAATGTCGAGCGTCAGCGTGCAGTGACCGGTGGACTCATCGTGCACAACCTGCTGCGTGCGGCCGAGCGCGCGCACGGCGCTCTCATGGCCAAAGGTGGCCTCCACGTGCATGATGTAGTCCGTGGAGTCGTTGTAGAAGCCCCACATGTGGCGCTTCTCGTTCGCCACGCGGTAGAGCTGGCCCTCGTCGAAGCACGGGTACATGACCTCTGTCGGGAAGTCCGAGGACGGGCCCGGGCCGCGCAGTGGGGCATCGTCGCGACCAACGGCCTTGTGGCCCGCCTCACCCTGGCTGCTGCGCTGCAGACGGCGGGGCGTGGCGGAGCTCGCGCGGCGGGGACTGCGCGCGGGGCCACTGGCAGCGGTGCCCTCTGGGGTCTCGGCGATCATGAGTGGGTCCTTGCCGGCCTGCTTGTTGGCGGCACTGCTGTTCACCTGGTAGGGCTGCATCTTCTCGGCGGGCTGCACGGGGATTGCCGTGTCACGACGCTCGTGAATGTCCTGGATCGGCACGGGCGGCACAGACTGCGTTTGTTCGGCCGCAGTCGGGTGGTGGTTATCGGGGGTACCGGGGACGGTCTCGGCGATCTCGGGAGCGGCTGGGGTCTCGGTAACGGGCTCAGACGCAGTCGCGGTGGGCTCGGGAGTGGCAGACGCGGCGGCGGCGGCTTCGGTGGGTTCGGCGGCGACGGCGCGGCTGGCAGAGGCGGCTTCCTTGGGTGACTCCTGAGGCTTCTCGGCAGCAGCAGCAGCAGCAGTCTTTGGTGAGGCTGGCTTGTCTTCCTTCTTATTGGGCTCTTCCTTCTTGTTGGACTCGTCCTTCTTCTTGGATTCGTCCTTCTTGCTAGGATCTTCCTTGTTGGGATCCTTTTTTTGATCTGGCTTTGGTTTGTCGTCCTTGCTACCTCCACAACCCATCTGATTTCAAACTAGAAGGGGAATGTGAGTTGAGTGTTGTCGAAAGACTTCGAAAAGTCTTTGGCTGCTTGTTTTTTTTTGTTCGTGTTTCGATAACGATGTTGTTCTGAATATCTTTTGCTGTCTTTCTCGATGAGTCGCGCTAGAGTTTGATTCGCTACTTGGCGTGCGGCACTTGTTACCAAAGAATGGTTTTTTTTTAAGGAAAGCAGAGGAAGAAAGAACGGGGGGGAGGAATGGCAGTGGTGAGGACGATGAAGACGTTTTAAATGAGAGCGTGTGTTGTTGTTGTTGTTGTTTTTCTGTTGTGTTCGTCCTACCCCTATTTGATGGTTGCTGTGTGGTGCCATCAATACACCGAGCGTAGGCGGAGGTGCGGAGGATTCGAGCACGTATCGCTTGCAATGCCCAAGGTTGGCCATGCTTTCCATTTTGGAGGAACATCCTCTCCTTCACACCTCCTCGCCTAAAAAGAAAGTAGGTGATTTAGTGTCTGACTAGTGTGGTTGTTGTCGTCGTTTTGGGGGTTGAATGGTCGTACTTTCCGATGTGGGTAATGCAAAAAAAAAAAAGTACGTTAGGGTCTCAACGTGTGTTCCTCCTTGCGCGCGTATCAGCATGACGCAGCGGGTGTGCCGTAGAGGAACAGCTGGTCCTCGCTCGCGACGGCCATCAGTGGCTGGAATGGATGTAGTGCCGCGCTGCCCACCTCGCCGCGCACCTGGTGCTGCTGCACGCCGCGCAGCGCCAGCGGTGGTGACGCGGGCATCGTGCCCAGCCCCTCCGCGGATCGCACCGACCAGTCCATGGCCGACAAGCGCGGCTCGACGAGTGCGAAGCCGCTCGCGGTGGTAGTGAGCGTGAGGAGGTGGCGGTTGCTGCCTTGGATGGCGAGGGTGCGCAACGTACTCGGCAGACCGCCGCCGCTGATGCGCGATGCGGACGGTGTCGCCGGGTACCACAGCAGCGGCTGCGCGGCCCGCACCATGCGATCGTCCCACGCGACGACGGCGCTGTGGGTTGCGCTCTTGCCGGCGTAGCCACCGAGGAGAAGGTGCGGGTAGCGCGAGGAGAAGTGAATGTTCATGCACAGGGCGGTGGAGAGCGGCTGGCCCAGGTGCTGCGCCAAGCCCGCCAAGGCCTCGCTGCTCGCCTCACCACCCGCACCGCTGGGCACGGTGGAGAAGGCCTGCGCCGCGCCGACGCCGCCGTACGTGCCGCGGTACTGCTGCTGGCGGAGGTCAAAGAGAGAGATCGGGCCTGCCGCAGCCGCGACAATGCCGGGTCGGGTGGGGTCCGCCTCCAGCGCTGACCAGCCCCGTGCGGCCGGGCCGCCCGCTGCGGAGAGCAGGTACGGCTTGCCCTGCACGAGGTTTGTCTGCCGCTCCGTGAAAAGGTCCCACGTCTGCACGACGCCGCGGTCATGGGCAAGGTACAACTTCTGTGCGCACGGCTGGTACGACGACAGCGGGATGCACGTGGTGCGACTGCCCGCGTCGAAAAGAAGCGACTCGAACGAGGAGAGCACGTGCACAGCCGCGCCACCCTCATCCAGGTGGTAGAAGAGCTGCACGGCGCCGCTGCGCTGCACTACGCACAGCACCGGCCGTGAGGCGCAGTCCACGAGGTGCAGCCCGGCGACACGGCGGTTGCCGGAAAAGGGAGCGGCAAACGTCGTCGTCGTCGTCCTTGTCGTTGTCGTGGCGGTGTCAGGCGACGAGGGCGGGGTGACGCCGGCCTCCATCGCGGACGTCATGGGGCGATCGCGGCCCTCCCTGTTTCTGGCCGTCGTCTCGGCTTCCTCCTCGTCCTCCTCGCCGGCACCACGGCGGGCAGCGGCACGACCTCGCTGCCGCGTCCAGGCCTCCGCCTCCGCTGCGCTGCTCGCTGTTGTCGGTCGGGCCGTGGCAAATGACGGTGGCCCGCGGACGCTGTCGGCCGCCCGCGCGCGTATCATCCTCGGCAGCTCCACCTCCGCCACCAGGCCGCACGGCCGGCTCTGCTCGGAGCCGCTGACCGCGTACCGGCTGCACATCATCAGCCGTGGATCGACATCGACCTGAGGACGGCGGTACACATTGTGCAGGCGGTAGCGCGAGACGAGCCGCAGCCGCCCCACGCGCCCGGACGACGCCTCCGCCTCCGCATAGAGGGCCAGGCTCTGGCTGCCGCTCGCCGCCTCGGCCCCAGCTCTTGGGGCGGGCTCGTAGCGCCACGTGAGGCCGTAGCCGCGGTCGGTGCAGCCAAAGATGAGCGGCTCCGACGGATGGAAAACAAGTCGCTCCGTCGTGCCCACCGTCACGCCGCTGCTCAGAGGGGCCCGCGCGTCGCTCGATGGGCTCATCGTGGTGGTGGCAGTGGGGGTGGTGTGCGGGGAGCCCGAGGTGTAGGCCGGTCGCCACGTCGTTGTGTCATCAGTGCGGCGACCTCCACGCGTGGCGGAGTTGGGCGAGGCGGCCCTTGTGCGTGCCTCGACGGAAGTGTGCGCGCCAGCAGCGGCAGCAGTGGGGTGGTGGTGGTCAGTGCCTCGGTCGGTCTTGCCGTTCGGAGATGGGGCGGGAGCGCCGCCCGGGCCGTGCGCCGTGCTCGCGCGGCAGAGCAGCAGCACATGCCGCTCGGCCTCAATGCTCCCCTCCTCCCCCGCCTCCCCCGCCTCCGCGTCCTCGCTGTCCTCGCTCACCTCCAACTCCTCCCTGTCGCTCTGATCGGTGGCAACGGTCGGTGCGCCGCGCTGAGATGGGCTCGTGCGGGCGCCGGTGACGGAGGGCGGGGCGTCGCGGTCCTGGCGGGAGCCGAGCGTGTCCGGCAGCAGCCGCATCGACGCGCCGGCGCGCAGCCCGGCCATCACGCGCGCCTCCAGCTGGCGCAGCCCGCGCAGCTTGTTGAGGTTGTACGGGTGGTGCGGGTCGGCGTCATCGAGCGGCACGAGCAGCAGCTCCGCGAGGTAGCCGAGGCTCGCCGAGACAAACTCCTTCACCGTCGTGTCGTCCTGTTTGGAGAAGCAGTACAAGGTGACGCTCTCCGGTCGGAGCGGGAGCGGTGTGCCGGCGAGTCCGCCAGCGCCAGCGCCGGTCCGGTCGAGGCTGCCGACACTGCCGGTGAAGGCGGCGGCATCGCGATCGGGCGCCGGGCCGTCCAGCCGCGCGGCGCGCGTGTGCGTTAACGCGTCGTCGTCCTCGGTGCGGCCCTCGCGACGGCGCATGCTGCCGCCGCCCATGCCGGGGTCATCGCGAGGGCTGTCGCCGACGCCCGCGCCGCCTGCGCCGCCGCTCTGCAGACGCGGGAAGCCCCTCGAGGCACGGCCGGCGTCGTACGCCGATGCCTGCGCGGCAAAGCCCGGACGGCCGTGGCTGTCGTCGGCCTCATCGCCGCTCAGCGCCATGCGCAGCAGCGTGGCCAGGTAGCGGCGGTACAGGGCGGGGTCCATGTTGGTTCTCTCCGCCCCGCCACTGCCACACCCGCTGTGGCCGTTGTTGGTGTTGCCGCTGCTGGCGTGCATCGCGTCGTCCTCGTGCTCGACCGCGCAGAGCGACTGCACAGCGAGCAGAGGGACCGCGGAGACGACCAACGACGCCGTCGTCGTCGTGGCGGTGGTCGGCTCTCGGCTGGGTGTAGCGGCGTACGGCGTGGTGCGCAGCGGGGCCGCCTCCAGCCAGCCGCCGTCGCCGTCGCCGCCGCCGCCGACGCCAACGCCCACGGCCACGCGGCCCACCAAGGAACTGCTGCCACGGAAGCCGTCCGCTCGCCGTGAGCCGGGTCCTCGGCTGCTCGCGAAGGCACCGCCGCTTCGCACGCTGGCGCCGCCGGCTGTCGGGGCCGCGGGCACGAGCGGGGCGACCCCGCTGCGCGTGCTGCGCGAGAAGGGCTGCGGCGTGTCGAACCACTGCACGTGCAGCAGCGGCGCGAGCTCCTCCAGCACCACCTTGCGCGCGTGGGCCCGCACGTACGGACAGACATCCTGCGTGTGCTCCGCAAACAGTCGAATCAAGTTCCCGACCGCGGCGAGCAGGCGTCCAGTGGGCCCGCCGACGCCGACGGCGCCGAGCACGGCCATCGACGCCGCCTCCGTCTCCGTGGCGCTGGCCTCGTCGAGGGCCATGTGGGCCGGTGTGGTGCCCAAGCGGCGCGGCACCATCGCCCGCGCCAGGGAACCGACCGGCGGCTGCGCCACGTAGCTCCCGCTGAGCACGCGTGACGGGCTGAGCGGCAGGTGGTACGGCTGGCCCCCCTGCGGCGGCACGTAGAAGCGCGGGCCTCTGATCGAGGAGGCGGAGACGGTGGAGGACGGCGAGGCGACACCGGCCGCGGCGGCAGCGGGGGATGGACTGGCGGTGCGCAGCGGCGACCGCGAGCTCGGCGGTGTGCGCACGGCCCGCACGGTGGCGACGACCTGCTTCGCCGTCACCTCCTCGTCGAGGTACGGCGTCACCGGTTCGATCCCCTTGCGCCGCATGCGCGACCACTCCATAATGAAGCGACCGACGTGCACGCCAATCTCCTCGAGCGGCAGGTCGCGACCGAGCTGCTCGAGCATCCACTTGAGCGCGGTGTAGGCGGAGCCGGTGGTCTCCAGTCGCAGGTCGGTGTTGAGCTCAAAAGGCGGCACCTCCTTCTCGCACAGTCGCCGCAGCAGGACAGAGACGTAGAGGGACTTGACCGCGTCCGTCGGGGCGTTGGCCAGCACAATCATCTGGCAGGCACGCGAGGCGGCTCCGCGGAGAACGGGGATGGGGTGGTGAAGAAGCATGTAGATGGGCTCGCGGAGGCGCAGCAGAACACAGGCGAGTCGCTCCGCTGTGGTCGGCTCCAGCTCCCGCGCGGTGCCGTCCAGCGGGGGCAGCCAGAGCGGGTCCACCCGCTCGGGCACACGCGCCGCCTCTCCCTCCTCTCCGTCCTCTTCGTCTTCGTGTCCTTCTTGCGCATCCTCCTCTTCCGCCTCCTCTGCCGCGGCCTCGGGCAGCTCTTCTTGTGCCGCCTCAAAGAGGGGAAGGTCGTGCAGCAGCGCGACCAGCAGCGACAGCAACGCGGCGATAAAAAGCGACTGCGTCGTCTCGGTCTCCACGGCGCCGTGGGGATAAAACAGCGGGTGCCGCAGCGCCCCATACGTCGTGTACGGTGGTGATGACCGTGACGCACCATGGACAAAGCCGGCCGCACGGGCGACCTCAGCGAGCTGGCACGCCTGCTCGAGGAGCTGGCCGCACAGCTGCGGCACGCCGTGCCGGCTGCACGCCTCGCGGCCGCCGTCACACTGCATGGCGATGATCGTCAGGAGGGACGTGGCGAGCAGGCGCTGGCCCGTCGCCGTCGCGTAGGGCCCCAGGACGTGGTGCTGCCACAGACCCGGCGGTGGCGGTGCACTGGCGCTCGTGTCGTCCGCGGAGGAAGGGGCCCCAGAGGCCTCTCCGGCGTTGGCGCCGAGTGCCGCGGCCACGCTGTCCGGGGTCGGCACCTCCACAGGGCACTGCAGCACCTCGACGCACGTGCGCACCACCACGTCCAGCTGCTTCGCCGGGCCAATCAGCTGCGGGTCCGCGTAGCAGCTCTTGGTGTAGATGAACAGCGTGGCGGGCATCAGGTAGCGCAGGTCCGCGCGGCTCCAGTACCGGTCGAGCACAAACCGGAACATGTTGGCCTCCGCGCACTGCAGCACGCCCTGTGCACCGCAGTCGACGAGTCGGCAGACGAGCTCCGTGGACTTGTCGCGGTGGGCGAGCACGAGGAGGCCTTGGAAGACGACGGGCATGCGCTCAATGAACGGCATGCCAGCACTGGGACCTGTCACGGGTGTCGTGCCACCGTCGCCGTCGGCCACAGGGCCGCCCCCACCACCACCCATCGTCACACCGACCGTCGACGGGGCCACGCTCAGCGTCGGGCTCGGCGGGGAGGCCGTCAGGCCCCCATCGGCCCCACCACCCGCGCGGGGCCACGCACGCAGCGGCCCTCCGCCCATCCCCGTCGGCAGCAGCGCCGCGCCGTCCCCTGCGTGGGTCGCCGCGGACGGGAACGGCGTCATCTCGTCCACGTCGTGGCGCGTCGCGGTGAACGGGTTCGCCATGTACGTCTCGCAGAGCTCCGCGGCGGCGGCCGGCTGGAGCAGATGTGACCCCTCGCGGTCCGACAGCGCGCTCGCGGCGGGCGACGGCACGCGCGGGTCGCTGTGGAAGGCGTAGTGACGCGACCGGCTGGGGCTCTGCCCACCCCCACCACCACCGACGGAGGTGCTGTCCCTCGTGGCCCCGGCGGGCAGCCCTGCGCGGCCCAGACGCGCGTTGGAGGTCGACAAGAAGCTCGTGTCGAGGTCGCTGCCAGGACCCCCACCGGCGGCACCGGCCGTGACAGTCGGCGCGGCGCGATTGGCGTAGCTCAGTGCGGTGTTGTGGTACTCGGGCAGCGCCAGCAGACGGCGGCTGCTCGGCCGGGCCTCGGACAGGGGCAGCGACGGGCGCAGCGGCGGGCGCGCACCCGTGCGTGAGCCGGCCAACTGCGTCGTCGCCGTCGTCGTGGGCTCACGGCCACGTTGAAGCGCCCGTCGCAGTGCCTGCCGCGCGCGCACGACGGCGTCCGACGGGCGGCCCGCTACCAGGGCACCGCCCTCGCCGCGGTACGAGCCGAGCAGCGAGCCGCCGTAGCTGACAAACGACTGGCGCGTCACCTTGTCCAGCAAGGCCTCGACATGACGGAGCTCCTCGACGAGCAAGTTCGGCACCACAAGCGTGCGCTGCTCCAGCACGGGCAGTTGCAGCGCGTACCACCGTGCGCGGCCGCTCCCGGCCAGGTCGGCAGTGCGCGATGGCGAGGGGGAGGCGGCGCTGGCGACGTTCGGCTCGGTGGACGAGGCGTGCGTCATGGCACCGTCCGCGGTCTGCGATGCCGACGAGGCGGCCGGCGCGGTCGTGGCATCTGCGCCAGCCCCGACGGCCGGTACGCGGGTGGGGGAGGTGACGGCCCCTTGCAGCCGCTGAAGGATGAGCTCGCGCTGCTGGTACTTCCAGGTCGTCTCCTCCACCGCGAGCCACTCGCGAAACTCGAGCGTGGAGAGGGCGGTGGGCGGGGCGGGCTTCACGGCCAACATGAGTGCGGCCATGGTGCGCTCCACGAGGTTGTCCCACGAGTCCCAGAGTGGGTGGAGGTAGGTCTGTGGCATCGGGGGGTACACGGTCATGGTGCCGCCGAGGCCGCCGACGATGATGCGCTCGGCCAGCAAAAAGCCGCGAAAGAGGGGGGCCACGTACACGTCCTCGCGGTACAGCCGCGAAAACTCGGGCAGCGGCAGAACCGACCACGCGATGGACTCCGACACGCACAGAAAGTACCACTGCAGGGCCCCGAGCGGGGTCTTCTTGTCCGTCAGCGCGCCGGGCAGGAGGTGGAGGAGTACGGGGTGCAGGTCGCTCGCCTCCGGGTGCGACACCATGAACCACAGCAGCGCCATGCGGATCGGCGTGGTGAGGCAGCTCGTGAGAATGTCCGACGGCAGGCGCGGATGGCTGGGGAGCTGGCCGGCTAGCAGGCCGCTGCGGGCGTACGGGGCGGCGGTGGTACTATGCACGCAGCACGCCCCCGACCGACTCATCGCGGCACCGGAGAGATCGCCCACAGGACCGGCAACGTACGGTGGCGTGCCGGCACCACTGTCGCCCATGCCGCCCATGCCACCACCACCACCACCGGTGCGGCCGGGCGATGACGGCAGGCCCTCCACCGGCGCCATCGAGGATGAGCCAGTCGCGCCGATGAAGTAGAGGCCCTCGTTGACGGGCGTGGGGGGAAACAAGTGGGCCCCGGCGGCACCTGGGGCGGTGCTGGCGCCGTAGCCGTCCAGCGTTGCGCTCGAGCCGCCGCCCCCACCGAGTCCGCCGGCGAGGTCCTTGGTGCTGAGCGGCCGTCCGAGCGTCGTGAAGGGCTGCGCGCGCGAGAGGCTCAGCTGCTGGCGGTGCTCGGCGTCGAACTGCCGCTGGAAGTCGCGCAGAATCTCGCCGGCCTCGGGGCAGTCGGCGATCATCACCAGCGGTCGTCCCGCACGGGCACGCAGCGTGTCCAGCGGCATCTTCACGTACGGGCTGCCGCCGTAGCCGCCGGTGTTGTGCAGGAACAAGTGGCCTTTGCGCGGGGGCGGCATGCCGCGCGCAAAGTAGTGAAAGAGCACCTTGCCGTCCCCGGCCTCGCGGCGCGCGTCGCTGAGCGCCTGGCCGAGCTCCGTCGGGCGCGGGTTGGGGCAGTGCGCCGCCTCGAGGGGGCGCGGGGCGAGCGTGTCGTACTGCTTCTCGAGCTGCGCGCTCAGCCGCGTCAGGACCGTGTTCGCATCGCCCGGGAAGGACGAGGGGAACTGCCACATAAAGAGCGGCAGAAGCGGCGCGCCGCTGCTCGGGTCCACGGCCGCGGTGCCGGTGCCGCCACCGCCCGGCCCTGCGAGTCCCGCGTGCTGCCCGGCCCCCTCGCCGCCGCCGCCACCGCCGTCGTCGGAGTCCGAGTCCGCCGCCCAGGCCTCGGCACCGAGCAGCTCAGGGTCAATGTTCAAGGAGAGGCACAGCGACTTGGTGTGCGACATCTTCACGGCCGTGCGCGCGGCGATCGGGTACGGCCGGTATCGGCGGCCGCGCTGCAGCCACTCGGCGCCCCAGCGCAGGTTGCGCAGTGAGAGCGAGAACCACCCATCCTGCATTTGCACGCGCCACCGATCGCGCTCCGTGTGCGCAATGTCGACGTCTGGGGCCGGCTGGAGCGGCGGCGGCGCGGCGGCGGAGAGAGCGGCACCAGACGAAGAAGAACAAGAAGAACAAGGCACCGTGCCCGCGCCGGCAGGCGGGAGCGAGGAGGACCCGCTCTCCGACGCCGCCTCCGAGGACGCGGACCCGGCCGCGTCAGCCGCCACGGCTGGGGACGACAGGGTTGATGTGGTGCGACTGGCCCCGTCAGGGAGGTCGAAGGAGACGCGCTTCCCGGTGCTCTTCTTGAGTGCAGTCCGCACCGTCGACGCCGCCACCGCCGCCGCCTCCGAACTGGCGCTGTGCGGAGTGCCGCCACCACCAGCACAAGCGCCAGCACCAGCACCCGCCGTGGCAGACGACGACCCCGCGAGGGGCAGTGGCCTGGCCGGGGCATCCGGTCCGGCCCCGCCTGCTTGCGCCGGTCCCAGAGAGCCGCGCGTCGACGCGGAGGCCTGGTGATGGGCCGAGCGCGAAATGAGGTGGCGGACCTCCTCTGACGTCATCTCGCTCAGGTCATCGAGGCTTGGGACGGAGAGGGGAGAGACCAAGTAGGCGTGCTGAAGCGCGGCCGCGGTCGCCACACCGGTGGCGGCGTGAGGTGCGTTGGTGTGGCCAGAGGGCACAGTGGGGGGAGAAGAGCCCTGCATGTCGCCTCTGCTATTGTGCCTCCTCTTCAAGTGTCGAGGGGGAAGTGGTACGCACACAGCGGAGCCCCACTCGGAGAAACAAACGCGCACTGCACTAGAGCAAGGGGAAAATATATAAATATATATACCAAGTGAGTTCTGTGACACGTAAGCAGGGAGAGAACAGAACAGAAAAAGATGGGAAGACTCAACTAGAAAGCAAAAAAAAACGCCAGAGAGGAATAGAAGGGGAAAAGTCTGATCTGTTTACGCCGCACAGGGCACACGGTAGTAAAACAAGTAGACGGAAGCCAGTCGGAGTGTTCGCGTGCAGCGGGACAAGCACATAACCGTCGATCTACTTTCCACCGACGGTTTTGTGTGAAGGTGTCTTGCAGGCGCGAAAGAGGAAAGAGATTGAAAAAAAATTCCCTCACGTGTCAGAGATTGACTTTCCTCTGTTTTCCTGGATATGTTACGTGCATTAAAGAAGCAAAGTGGAGTGAAAAAGGAGAGGAAGAGGTTGAGGAGAAGAGACAAATAGCGCGTGCATGTACGCTTGGCGGGTGGAAAGAAGGAGGGTAGGGGAGAAAATCTGCGACCATCAAAGAGGAGCGGCGTTAGAAGGAAACGCACGAGGACCTGTGGCGGCACCTCAAAGCTCGCTCCGACCCTCACGTGTGCCTGGTGTCCTACGCCGAGGGAGGGGGGGGGACAAGACAAGCCCACTCAAAGCATGAAGCTTTCTACGGAATCCTGCTCATCTCCTTCGTATGCGCCTTGTTCGTTCCCCCTTTTTGTGTGTGAGTGTGGGTGATATTGCCGTTTCTGTTGTTTGTTTGTTTCGGTGTTTGTTCGGATGTATGTGTACGTGTACGAGTGGTGTGTTCCTACTCTAGGTGGCCTTTGTTGGTGACGTCAACAACCGTTGACAACACCGCCGTGCAGATTACGATGGAAACCCGTGGAGAGGGAATGGAAAAGGTCTTCATGTGTTCATGATGTGTGTGCGTGAGGAGAAAAAAAATGAAGATCCATATGAGCATGGGAAAGAGAAAAAAGAAAAAGAAAAAGAAAAAAAGAAGAAAGAAAAAACGTCAAGTAGAATGAATTGGATTCCTCTCCTGTTACGTTTTGTTGTGCTTCTTTTTTGCACGATGCTGCGCAATAGTGAAGAGAGGGCTGAAGCACACGTTTGTGTGCCATTGCATTTTTCTCCCTTTCTTCCCTTTGTGTCACTGGTTTTTTTTTTCAGTTGCCTTTGTTCTCATACTCTTTCATTGTCGTTGACAGTGCTGTTCTGATTGTGAGAGCGGCGAAGGCAGATCCTTCATTTTCGCAGCAAGTCGAAATGAAAGTGGCACCTTGCTCTGTCTGGTGCGCGAAGATATATAAAGAGAAAGAGAAAAGGAAAGAGTGAAACACAGGGAGGTAGGGGAAACAAAGGGCAAGCGCATATTGGGTAAAACAAAGAACGGCGACAATTGAACCGAAAAGAAAACAAATCAATTCGAAGTCGCGCACGCAAACACCGCGGCACGGCCACAAAAAAAAACACAAAACAGTCTAAAAGAAAAACAGTGACTAACTGAGCAGTGTGTACACATGAGATACCGTAGCACTTCTTTTTCCAATTTACACCCGTATCTCAAAAAAAAAGAGAGGAAAAGAGGAAAAGAGGAAAAGAGGAAAAGAAACAATCGAGGCTCTTTGCGAGTCACGCGGCGTTTGCTTTCTGCTACACTTTCTACAAACCTCTTGGATCTTCTTTTTTTTTTTTTTGCACAGAGTCGGCACGCCATGACCTCGACAATGTGCCAGCACAAGGTGATCATCTACTTTTTTTCTCTCTACGGCAATACTCGCTGCTCTCACCAGCAGCACCTCACATTCACTCTTTTTCTCGAATAGGACTCAGGTCGGTGTGGGCGTGCGTGGGTGATACCGAACTAGGCGTCTCATGTGTTATAGACTCGCCTCCTCTTCTTCTGTTGTTTTGTTTTAATGATTGTACATCAATGCAGTTGAAAGAGAGAAGTGAGGTACAGATGAAAAGGAGAGAAGCCAAAAAAAAAATGGCGCTCTCACTATTCTCTACATGATCGTGCATGAGTTTGCACCAATGCAGCCATTCATTCACGTATACGCCCGTTACACGGGGATGAGGTCGGTGTCAGGGGCGATGAGTATCCGGCGAAAAAAAAAGGAGAAAAGGAGAGAAGCAAACAGTGCGTGATGCGCTGGCCGGCAAGAAAAAGAAAGCAAAGAAATACAAACAAAAAAAAGTGTCAAGAATGGAGGGAATAATAACATGGCTGCACCTCTCGAGGGGAGGGGGGAGAAGGCAAAGAAGAAGAGAAGGTGGCGATCCCAGCGCGGCCGGCGAAGAAGCTGGTGGCAGCGTCGATGCAGACGGCGGGTGCGACCTCGTGGCCGACCGACTACAGACGGTAGACGCGCTCATTCTCGTTGTTGCGTGCCTCCATGGTGTCGACACGCCAGCCAGTGATGGTGCCCTCGACAAACATCTGCGTCTCGCCGGGTCGGACGTCGATCTCGCACAGGTACTTGCCGTAGTCGTCCTCGCAGCCATCATCCGGATCGTCAATGCGGAAGGCTGTGGTCTCGCCAAGAGGCACAATCTGGCTATCGTATTCGAAGAGGATGGCAATGTGCACCACCTGGTCCGCGCTGTCGTTGTAGAACGCCCAGCGGCCAGACTTGTGGTCGGAGATGCGGTAGATCAGGTTGTTGAACATGGGGGTAATCTGATCACCCTTCACCGCCGGCTTGCCGTTCTTGAACTTGTAGCTCACAGGCTGGTTCTTCTCAGAAGAGCTACCGCAACCCATTGTTATGTCCTAGCTTCTGGGGTCTGTTCTTTTGTTCCTTGACAGATCAGACTATCGGGGAAAAAGAAACGCGAGAGTCGGAGATGCGAGTGGTACACAGAGGGTTGTGTGTGCGTGTGTGTGTGCAATTGCTGTCTGTAGAAGCTTTTTTTTTTCTTGATTGTGTGTGTGGTGGAGTTAAAAACTTAGTTTGGGTGTCGAACAAGCCAAGAAAAATGCAAGTGAACAAAACAAACAAACACAGATCACCGAAAAAACAACGACAGTCAACAAAAGTGGAGATGAGACAGCAGGCAAATGGAAAGGAGAGAGGCTGTAAGGAGAAAAAACACAGGCTCAAATGGTCTGCTTGACCAAGACATGTCATGGATGAAGCTGGAGGGGCGACGATTGGTTCTTTTCAGTCCCATGTGCGCGCGCGCACGCACAACATGACACCGAACATTCCTCTAGGCGAATGAAGAGAGAATGCGTGGAGGGTGAAGTGATTGCGCACACACTGCCGCGAATGTGCGTGTGTCTCCTCAGACCTACATGGGCCGTGCCTGCACAAGGCGAATGTGAATGCTCACAGGGTGCTGTTGTAACTACTGTTGATGTCATTCTTGTTTGTTCATGGTCGGTATTTTCTGTCAAGTCCATTGTACCAGCGACGGTCTATCTAGTGGACGCGTGTGACCACGAGAAAAAAAAAAGAAAATAAGCACTCGTCATGGCAAATGTCGAGGGCAGTACACAGAAAAGGTTGGGGCAAAAAAAAAAGGAGAGAAAAAAAAAGCTACATACATTGATAATGCTCCGCTGGAGACCGCACAGTCCTCAGAAGGGGAGGGAGGCTCGTTTCCGCCCCTCGCGCTCTGCGATGCCCACATGTAGACGGATGGAAATCGGTTCGGAAGAGGGGGCGACGAAAAAGAAAAAAAGAAAGCAGAAACCAATGGGGACAGTCCGTGAATCAAAGAAGTTGTGTGAAAGAGAAGACGGATGATACATGAACAGAAGTCTGTCGAGTCATTTTTTCAAGTAATAAAAATATCTCCAAACAAATCACAGAAAAATGGGGGGTAACTGTTCTTGCTGTTTTGGGTTCTCTGTTTTCGCTTGCTTTCTCTTTTTCTTCTTTTCAACGCGATCTGTCTCAAGCACAGCCTATATTCGTATAGAGAGAGAGATGGGTGTCCCTAACAAAGAAAAAAAAACTCCCTTTGAATTGATCGGTGGGTTCCTGTGAACTACCAACACATGGTCATTCCCGGACAGGGTGATACTCGCACACTGGAGGCGCATCGTCACTAGATGATGACCAACGAGCGTGCATCCACACATTCATCGCTTCAAAACGATTTGTGCACAAGTAGGTGGGGAGTGAGCGCCGCGAAAATTTGTTTAAAGAGAAAAAAGGATGAATGTGGCAAAAAAAAAATGGACAATGGCTTTGCAAAGTGAGATCGTAGAGGACCCGCACAGGTTGAAAAGAAAAGTAGTGAAAAAGCAAGAAAAAGAATTGAAAGGAAATTCACGCGGCATGCGCCACCGACCACCGCCCTCCTCCCTTGTGCACGTGGCACGACCTCCTAAATAGGTCGCGCAGGCATCGATGTGGGGGTAGAGGAGCCAGAGGAAAGAAAGAAAGAAAGAAAGAAAGAGCAGCACGTGATCCGGATCTTGAGGGCTGCGAGGGAAAGAGAGAGAGAGACAAGGCAACACGGGAAATAGTGTCTTCTGTGTGGCAAGCACGACAGTGCAAAGTCTGACTCCTCATCCTCTTCTGATGTGTGTGTGTGTGTGTGTGTGTGTGTGTGTGTGTGTGTGTGGGCTTCCGTATTGATCGGCTCCTTTTGTTTCTCTCGTTTCGCGTGCGCCTTTCTGTGAGTGCACGCGACGCACAAGTTTGTCGGCGTATTATCACACTGTTGTTATTTTTCTGTTTGACGGCCTCTTTTTATTTTCTTTTTTTTTTTTCTGTGTGCGTACGTGCTCGTGGTGTTGTGCTCTACGAGGCACTAGTGCGGGAAGGGGACCAAGACGAAGGCGCGTACTTGTTAGTTGTCAAAGCCTCCTTCGCATCTAGACAGAAGGACGGGGCAAACTCACCGGCAGCTCATCGCACCGGAAATGGAAGAGTGTACAAAGAAAGAAAAAGACAGCGATGTTGCTGATCTGGTTTGCTTGTTTGTACAGGCTTTGCGGTCGCGCAAAAAGTTTAAAAATCGCGGGCCTTGGGTGCTTGAAGACGCTTGAAGTACGCCTCCTCGTCCAGTTCGGGGTGGTTGGAGAAGTACCACTCGGACAGCGGGAGCGCCTCCAGCTTGCTTTCAAAGCCGTCGGGGATGCCCTCGATGAAGTCCTTGGTTTCTAGCGGGTACACAACCACCTTGCACAGGAGGCCGTCATCCTCCTGGACCATCTCCGTGTCGCCTAGTGCGGTGATGTTGCTTTCCGCGCCGAAGAGGTACTTGATGTGGAATTCATAGTCCTTCGAGTTATTGTAGAACGCCCAGCGGTTGCTACCCTGATCAATGATGCGGTAGAGCAGGCCGTTGAACAGGGGCTGCTTCTCGCCAGTCGCCTTGGGCTTGCCCAGCAGCTTTCCGTTCGACGTATCCACCTTCTCGACCTCCTTCGTAGAACCGCAGCCCATGATGAGTACTTTGCGGGGGGAAAAAAGATAAGAAGAGAGGGAAAAGAGGGAAAAGAGGAGAGACAAAGCTCACGGGGCGAATGAAACTATGCTTAAATGTGTGTGTGATGAGAGGGGAATATACAAAGATATCACAAAAAGTAGCTTGTTGGCGCGTGGTGAGGCGAGGACGGGCAGGTACGTTGGAAGAGAGGTATGCTGACATGAAAAACAAGGGGAGAATGGAGACAGGGGTGGACTGGCACGCACGCGAATGTATACTGTTTTTTTTTCCTCCATACGAGCACTTGTGCGTGCTGATTTGCAGGACACGTGGCTGGAGGAAGAGGTGTGAGCATAGCGTGAGCATGACTGATACTACCGCGTGTCCCCAGCTATCGCAGAAGAGCTCCAGGAGTGGCTGCAGTTCTCCTCCTAGAAAAAAAGAACGAGTTACTTTCTTGTCATGGAAGTGTGCCACCTATATATGTTCATGAGTGTTTGTTGTTGTTTTTTTGTTTGTTTGCTTGCTTGCTTGTTGTTGTTGTTGTTGTGTTCGGTCCTCCCTTCTGTCGGTGCGAGTGGGGAAGACATGTGCGTATTCTGTGTTTCACATACTATATTTCTTCTTTTTTTGTGTGTGTGTTGTTGTTGTTGTTGTTGTTGTTTTTTGCATCCTCCTGTGTGTGCGGTTGAATGCCAACGATGCGAAACCGTGTGAGGAGGAACGGCAAGTGCAATCTCTCTGCTCATTGTAAATGGCTTCGTTGTGAGAGAAAAAAAAAAGGAGGTCTGGTGAATGAATGACGGAAAGGGAAAGAAAAAAAAAGTGTGTGCAACAAGCAACGTGGCATGATATCAGACACTGCACAAGGAGGACTCACACTCCGGAGCAGAACGACAAAGATGCGACGTTGCCAATGTCAAGTAAAAACAAAACAAAGGACGTAACAGGTACGTTAGGCACCAAAAAGTAAACCTAAACACATGAAGAAATTTTCAATATAGACACGCGCACCAAGTCTGTCCAGTGAGCCATGGATGCCCGTTCATCGCTACAGCGAATTCAACGAGGAGGTCAACCTCACAACAGACCCATGTCCAACCCTTCGTTGTGCCATCACGGTCACAGAGGCTTCCGTGCTCACGTTTGGAAAAGTTGCATAGTTCTCAAAGACGGGGTTGCTGTCGTGTAGGCGTCTCAGACGCAGCTGCGCCTGACCGAGTGGGGTGAAGGGCAGCTGCGACAGCACCCCAAGCACAAAAGGCAACTCCTCCTGCTCGGGCTCTGCTGGGAGATCGGTGAGGTTGGTGGTACTGATGCCACTGTTGCGACTACCCGCGCTGTTGGCGGTCGGCGCGAGCATGAGCCGACGCGGCACTATCAAGTACGGGGAGCGGGCGGGCTCAAATGTGTAGGTAACACTAATGTCACGCGCTTGCAAGAAAGTGCAGTGGTCGCTGGGTGACTCTGCGTCCAGTGATGAGTGCGCCAGCACCGTATACTCATCCTTGGCCGGGGGCGAGGCCGAGAGGGGATGATCAGCCGCGGTGTGCGTCGTGCTCTGCGCTGACACCGCCGCGGTGCCGCTCGCCACGCAGAGCACGACGGCGGCGTAGTCCTTGCCCTGCTCACGTGTGCCGCGGTGATCGTGCTGGGAGAGAATGAAGGTGAGTGAGGTTGGCTCCGTCACGGTGACCTCCACGCACACGTCGGGCACGTGCCGCACAAATGTGCACGGCATGCGGTAGTCCGCGTAGCCAAAGTGACAGTACGCCATGCCGCACCCCGTGAAGAAGCGCTGGACCTCGTCCGGCCACTCGACGGCGATGGTGTCATCGGTGCCAGCGGCGCAGCCAGGAAAGGCAGCCGCGGCATCGGCGTGCTGGTCCCACAAGGGCGAGCGCGCGTGCCACCGACCCTTCCACTGCTCACCCGGCGACCACGGATTTCGCAGCACGACCAGCTGCGCAGACCAGGTGCTGGCGGTGGAGGCGGGTACGGTGAGCGTGCCAATTGCGGTGTACGCATAGCCGGTGAGGATGCCGTTTGCGCGGAAGTCGCACACCGCGTCGCGCGGGTCGCTGCTGCTGCTTGGGGTATCGAACAAGTACAGGTGGCCATTGTCCACGTCGGAGGCGAGGCGCGCAAAGAAGGCCTGAGCCTTGGTGGTGGACTGGAAGCTCTCGAGGTACGGCACGTCAAGACGCGTGGTGGGAAAACCGGTGAGATCACGGAATGCAAACAGGGGATCCCCGCTGGCGATGTTCGCGTACGCCCCGTTCCGCTTCGCGTAGGCCTTCTCCAGCAGCGACACCCACAGCTCGCACGGATCCTCGCGACTTCTGGCGTAGCGCGGCTGTCGACCCACAACAGGGAGGTACGCATCGATCAGCAGTTGGTGCCACCACCCATCGCGGTTGAGGATAACGCGGTAGGCACCGACGGCCTCCTCGGCGGCAGCGACAGCGGTTTGCCTGGACGAGCGCTCGAAAAGGGCACGCACGTGCGCGTCGCTCTCCGCCACAGCGGCCAGCGCACTGACAAACCACGAGTTACCCAATCGACCACGCTGGATGCTGCGCGGTGTGACCGGGCCCCGGAAGAGCTCGACGCGACCGCACAACGACGGTGGCAAATACTCGCACGGACGCTGCCACGCGCACGGCGTCAGCGCGGACGGAGGCGCGGACGGAGCGGGGCGACTGGCGCCGGTGCCATCGCAGTGATCGCCGACTTCGCGCGCGCCGACGTCGGTGTCGGAGACTGAAATCGACGCGCTGCCTGTGCGGTGTAGTGGGGTGCGAGGCAGGCTTGAGGTGGGGTGTGTCGGCGCTGCGGCGTGTACCGGATGGGGCCACAGAGACTGCTCACCCGGGAAGAAAACAGGGTCGACAAACGGCAACGCCTGCTCCAGGCAACGCGCAAGGCACGTCTCCTCCGTCAGCGGTGCGAGCTGCGTGGGTGGGCCCGTCCGCGCGCCCGACGTGTCCGTGCCGTCCTCCGCGGTGATGGCCGAGAAGGCCTGGGCAATGTGTGCAGCGGCCGTCTCTCGTTCGTCCTGGAGGTAGGTCTTGGAAAGAGCCTTGCCCACGAAGCTGCACCGATACCGCTGTCTGTCCCCTCGCAGGAAGGTCACCGTTTCCATCGGGTAGACGGTCACCGTCAACGTCGTCTCGTTGTCGCTTCCAACGCTCACCTCGATGCGAGCCCCGCTCAGTGGTTGAATGCGCGACTCAGCGCCAAAGGTGAAGATTGCGTGCATCTCATACATAAATGTGTCGTTGTACAGTGCCCAGTGCTGAGAGGCGGGGTTGATGAGAAGGAATAGGTGGCCCTCTTTGAAGCATCTTGTCACTTCCCAGTCGCTCCCGGACGGACCGTAGTGCTTCCATGGGGATCCCGCTTCAATAGTGCTCCGTCGCCGGCCGCGCGGTGAGCTTACCTTCCCCTTCGCGCTCTCGTTGGATGGCGCTGTGCACTGCGACTGCTCTGACATTCACCTCGCAACTGTCCCACACTGAGCTGCTCCTCGCCTGCAACTGTTGCAATTGACAACTAGAGAAAAAAAAAAGGAGGATCAGCCCGATTGAGAAGGGAAAGGACGCAGAGCCGGGCAGCCTAACAGTTTCTGAGGCTGACAAACGTCTACGCGACAACCTGTACGCGAGGGTGCTCTCAGCAAACTTGACAGACAACAGTGTCTGTAAGCAAGAGCGAGAGGGGAGAGAGGGGGAGAGAGACGAAACGAGACAAGAGCAGATGCCAGCAAAAATGAAAAACAGAAAAAGTGATTTGAGTGAAAATAAATAAATAAAAAACTGGCTAAGCGAGATGAAAAGATAGATTGATGTCGATGCTTTGCTGATATCGACAATGCGCGTGTCGCCACTAAGAGTGACTTGTGCGAACGTCGTACAGAAAAAGAAAAATTGTTTGTTTGTGTTTTTGCCTTCGGAGTGAGAGAGCGGGTGCCAAATGGAAGAAAAAGGTTGCAAGAAAAAGAGTAAAAGAGTGAAAACAAAGAGCCTTGGGTGGCTGCGTGAACGCTACCGCGATGGTTTCCTGGTGTGGAGAGTTTCTCGGGGGCAAATGAAATCGGAAAAATAGCCCAACGACACCAGATTCAAGATGATAAAAAAAAAAGAACAATGATGGGGACAAGAGAAACGTAAGGTGCAATCTCTATGAGTGAAGACAGTTTGCCAACGTGAAGGTACGATGAGGGGGGGGGGGGATTCTGT